>PVHX01004313.1:0-127816 GCA_004024805.1 Geosciurus inauris | reverse complement strand
TCCTCCCCTGGTGCCCGCTGTTCCCTCTCCTCCCCTGGTGCCCGCTGTTCCCCGCCTCCCCTGGTGCCCGCTGTTCCCTCTCCTCCCCTGGTGCCCGCTGTTCCCTGCCTCCGCTGGTGCCCGCTGTTCAGCCTCGCCTCTGGCAGGCCCTGCTGCTGAGCTCAGAGCCATCAGCCTGTTCCCAGCCCCCGTGTACCCTCTGGCCTCCTATGTGATGACCCTGAAGTCCCCTCTCCTCTCTGCCCTGATGCTGGCAAAGCCCCTGCCACCCTTGGCTGCTGAGGAGCGTGCTGGGTTCTCATCCCCAGGCAGATGCCCCGGCCCAGGCAGGCGGCAGCTGCACAGGGGAGGGGAGCGGGCATCAGCAATGACTGCAGTGTCCACAGCGCCCCATGTCCCAGCCTGCCAGGGAAGCCTGCCATCCGGGGCTGTGGTCCTGCAGGTGGGATGGGGCCTTGCCTTCCACCCAGGACCACCTCCCATGCAGCCTGCCCGTCTCACTCACACCCACACGTGCCCAGGACCTACCTTTCCCAGGGTAGAAGGGAGCAGGCCACGGGCAGGTGGACCCTGTGCCAGTTCTCCACGAGGCCAGGATTGTCAGGCCCTGCCCCTGCCCCCACGCCCTTCTTCCAGGGTGCCAAGTGCTCAGAGCTGGGAGCTCCTGCCACATCCCTTGGAAGGCCAGTGTCACGTCGGGGCATCTCTGGCTGGCCACTCTGGGAGGCCAACTCAGACTGGTCAGTGTGCAAGGTCTCTGGGAGGGATGCCCTCGGAGGCAGTGGGGGTGGGGACAGAAGCAGTGGGGAGAAGTCCAGCTGGGATGCGGCGGGCCAGACGCGGCCACTCCGCAGAGAGTTCTAGAAGGCCAAGGCCCCACTAACCCTTCTACCCCGCCTGAATCAGTCCTTGAACCTGGGCTTCCTTGGAAGGGTGCGGCCTTGGCTGGAGCTGCTCTCTGCCTCTGGGTCCGTCTCTGAAGGAGTGAGGATCAGCCTCTGTCCTTTCTTGGCAGGGCTCTGGATGGGGCAGAGGGCCCACACATCCCTTGGATGCCTCCCATGGGTCCTCTCTACCCCTGGGGATGGGTCCCCAGGGACCGTGCCGTTTGGGGGAGTTGCAGCCCACTCAGTCCTGTCCTGGGCTCTGACCATGAAGAAGTCGGCTAAGTGAGGTCCTGGCCGACGCGGATTTTGGTACCAGATCCCAGACGCAAAAACACAACAAAACCCCAGAGACTTGGCTCAGGTGGGTGGGTGGTTAGCCAGGACTCCTAGGTTGGAGAGCTGGTGGCCCATGTCACGCATGGGTTAAATATTGGATCTGGGGTCCCCTGCTGTGCTTTGGGACAGTGACCTGTGCTGCAGGGAGTGGCAGAGTGTGGAGAGTGCACGGAAATCTTCAGAATATTGACTGACAGGTGCTGGTTCCTGGGCTGCTTTGGAAAAGCCCCGTGAGAGGTGGTTGTGTGCTGGGGCTGTTCAGCTCCCGCGTCCCCTAGTGTCCTATCCCTAGGGCTGCCTTGAGCAGAAAGAGCCGGTGCTTTTCTGCCCTGGCTGGGAGGGGAGGGGCCGGATGCCCCTGGCCTTCCCCAGCACATATTTTAAGAGCCCTCTGTAGCCACCCTACTGAGGGAGGGGTCACTCTCTGGAACTTGGTGTCCTGAGTCGTCACCTCAATACAGGCTGGGCTGGGCCAGGACTATGATGGCTTGAATGTGTCCCTGCCAGGTTGAGCCGTTGAAGCCATACAGCCAGTGTGAGGGTCCTGAGATTGAGGACTCCAGAGGAGATGAGGCCCCAGGGACTAAGGCCTCATGCAGAGGCTTCAGGTAGCCCGGGGCCCTTTTGGCCCTCTGCCACACAGGCACAGTGTCCCTCCCTTTAGAGGGTGTGACAACAAGGTGCCATCTTAGAAGCAAGAGACCAGGGCTGGCCAGGCACCTGCCAGCACCTGGGTCTCGGACTGTCAGCCTCCAGAACTGTGAGGCTATCGATTTCTGTTCTTTACAGATGACTCATCTGGAGCATTTTGCTATGGCAGCACAGATAGATTGGGACTTTGGGATGTCCAAGCTCGGCGCCCAGGCTTGGGCGCAGTGTCGACAGGGCACTGTGCGTACATTTGGTGAGAAGTTCTTCTGGAGGGAATTGGTTGACTGAGGGAGTGCTGGACCCGTCTGAGCTCATGGCCGTTCAGCTGCGGGGGCTGTGCCCACTTGCCCCTGGAGGAGGTGGCTGTGGGGTGTGTGGCCCCAGGAAGGGCCTTGTCTCCAGGGCCAACTCATTGGTGGCCATGGAGATGCATGGACAAGCAGATGCCCCTCCCCACCGAGCAGGAACCCAGGGAAGATGGACAGCAGGAAACAGGTGGCTCAGCTCCCTGCTCAGGAAGCCAGTTGTCATAAATGGTGTTGGTTCCCTGCTTGGCCGGGCTCTGGCTGGGGCTCTTTTTGTGGTCATCAGGTCCCTCAACTCTGGGCATCCTGGGCACTTTGTAGTCAGCTCCTCTGTAAGCTCATCCCCTCCCTGGGGTCTACTTGGAATGTCACCTGGCTTCTTCTTAAACATGCCCCAAGGCTCAGTTCAAGCATCACCCCCTCCTGGAAGCTTCTTCCACTCTTCAGGGCCCTCCCATGAGCCCACCTGGTGCACCTCTAACAGGGCCATTATTTCCCACAGTGTCAGTATGTATCAGTCAGCAATGCTGTGGTAATGCTGTGTAGCAAATACTCCAAAAAACTTAGTGGCTGACAATAGGAAGGAGGCTTGTTGTGTCCCTCCTTGGTCCCTAGAATGGCTACAGCAAGTGTAACTTGGGCTGCGGGTCAGCAGAGTTTGGCTCCAGGCCCTAAGTTGGTTTCAGGTCTCTTTGGTGTGTCTCACCCTGGGCCAGATCATGGCAGCTCACCAGAACACCAGGAGGCCAAACATGACAGCGCGGTGTGCTTCGGCCTCTGCTCCCTTCACGTCCCGTAGCAATCCACGGCCAATGCGAGCCCTGAGGCCAAGCCAGTGGATGGGCAGAGGAGGGCCCAGCATGGTCTCTGTGCCAACTGCACTGCTCAACTGCAAGCCTCCCAAGGCTGGTGTCTGGGTCGCGGGTGGACTTGATGCCAGTGAAGAGGGTCCCCAGGTTCTTTGAGCTTCCTCTGGGCCCTGGGACTCCCGGCTGGCCTGCTATGGCCACAGCAGTGGGCTCTGTCCACCTAGGCCTTTAACCAAGTGCTACCCTCTCTTCCCACGTGTCTCACAGGTTTGTCTCTCTGACCTAATGATTCTTCTAACATAGGGAGGAAATTCATTCTCCTGATGGGGAAATGAGTCACAGACGTTTAACTCCTTTGGCTGAGTATACACCAGTGTCGTGTGCATAGTAGGTGCCTTAGCATTGTTGACTAGCTAAAGGGCAGAGCTGGGATTTGGAGCATCACCTAATTCAAGCAGTTTTGTATGCAGGCTGCCCAGTGTGGGCCACCACACAGGAGTGTGTGGAAGGGCAGGGGGCTGGCACCCAGTAGGCACCCAGAGGGTGCCCCTTCCCTTCCTCCCATGGCCCCAGCCTCCCTGCCCCCTGGTACACACCTCGGCTTTCTTCTGAGAGCAGCTCTCACTGAAGGCCACGGGGCTCGGGGCGGAGGCTGGGATGGACAAGGGTGCGAGAAGGGTACCCGAGCGCAGCCTGCGACCCGAGCGGCTTTCTCAAGCAGAGAAGGAATTCTACCAGTGTAGCCTTTTCCTCCAAGAAGAGTCGTTCCAACGTCCCTTGGCTTCCTCCAGCTCCCAGCTTCCAGATGGGGCGTGGACGCTGAGTGGGCGGAGCTGCTCCAGGGGCTGGGGCTGTGGGGGGTTTGACTCCCTTTAGAGCAGTTTTAGGGTCACAGCAAGATTCAGAGGCAGGTAGAGACCTCTCTGTATATGTCCCAAGTGCACAGCCTACCCAGTCCCCCAGGTCACCTCCCCAGTACCACTGTCACTGCCCCACTCCACTGTCACCTTCTCACCACCACAGTCACCTCCCCACTGCCACCATTACCTCCCCAATGTCGCCAGCCCTCCGAGTGGCCCGTTTTTCATAGGCAGTGAGCTGAAGTGGCATTGGTGACGTGTCCCCTCCATTGTAGTCTCCTGTGGAACAGTTCCCTGCCCTGAGCATCCTCTGCGCTGTGCTGGTGTCCCTGATGGCGGGGGCCACACCCTGGGAAGGCTGTGCTGGAACAGGGCGGCCAGACTGGTGGGGAAGTGAGAGCTTCGCACTGGAAAGTGACTCCTCTGACCTGCTCTGAAGCACCTGCCTTCCTCGCCCTCCATGAAGCCTCTCTGGTCACTCAGCCCCTCTCTACCTATGAGCCCACTTGACGAGAGAAGCTGGGGGACTGGATGCCCTGGCACAAGTCCAGGCTCTGTCACCTGTGGAGTGGAGCAAGTCCCTGGCCTCCTGGGCCTCTGTTTCCTGCCCATGCCATGGGGGCCATTGGGCCCCCATGTGCTTCCCTGTGAAGGCCTCGCTGCCCCAGGTGGGAGGAGGCTCATGGCAGGCTTGGCTGGGGGTCTGTGCAGGGACCCTTCTCTGTAGCCTCCTGGTGCCAGACACACCCAGGGTCCTCCTGAGAGCCCCTGGCTGCGCTCTCCCCAGGTCCTCAGTGCCCGGAGCATTCCTCAGACACATGATCACATGGGACGCAAAGCTTTCTTTAAACTAGGGCAGTGTAAGAAAGCTGCAGGTCACTCCCCAGCCTCAGCAGCCTCAGCAGCCTCAACGCCAGGGACCCAGGTACTGCACATTAGGAATTAAAGTGGTGGGAGTGAGGAGGGGGCTCTAGCTCAGGCCACTCGGGGCGGGGCCGGGAGCCCAGGCTGGGGTCCGTCTGCATTCCTGCTTTCCTGCAATCGGCTGGGCCACAGACAAGTGGCTTCCCAGCTCTGGCCCCAGGCCCTGCATCTGGGAAAGGAGGACCATTCTTCCTCCCTCCAAGGGGATCCCTGTGGATGAGAGAGAGCAGCAAGATGCTGGCCCACTGGGGTTCAGAAGATGCCCAGGTCCTCTCCAGGGCCCTGGGTCCCCTGCCCAGTCACACTCCTTAAAACGTACCCTGCAGCTGGCCACTGCTGGTGGAAATGCTGTGAGCTGAGGTGGAAGCTCTCCTGTTGACCCCCTGCAGGACCTGGGTCCTGCTGCCTCCTGCCTGAGCCCTCGGCCGCCCCCTGTGCACTCAGGTCCTGGCCCTTGCCCTCCCACCACCTGCCTCTCCTGCCACACCCCCGGCCGTGCAGGACCCCTGCCCATCCTTCAAGGCCCAGACCAAAGGCCACGCCCTCTATGACATGTCACCCAGTGGGCAGAGCCAGACAAGGGCCACCAAGCCTTGGGGCAGCTACTGGGAGCATATCCTGGCAGAAGCAGGGGAGATACGAGATCCTGCCTCGGGGGAGGCAGGAGCGGTCAGCAGTGACCACGGCAGTGACCATGACAGTCACACGGGAGCATTAGAAGCCTGGGTGGCTGCAGCCGAGCTGGGCAGCCATCTGTGGCTCAGGGCTGGAGTGTGCCCTCCTCGCCCAGCTCCTCCTGCACGTCCTCCCTTGTGCGGTGATGACCCCTGAGCTTTGCTCTTTCCAGACACCTGCGTTTTCACCGGCTTCTCTTGCCAGCCTGTCCCTGGAAGCGGCCTTCAGGATCTGGGCAGCCTCGATGTTCTGGGCTGGTCACTCTTTGAGCTGGTCGTCCTGTGCACGGGGGAGGGGGAGTTCGGCAGGACCCCTGGCCTCCACCCGTCAGGTGCAAGAAGTGCCTCTGGCCCTGCAGGACTGGGACAACCAGACACGGCCTCTCAGACCCGGAAGGTGCCCTGAACCAGAGCACTGCCTCTGCTGAGGAGGCGCCGGCCGCGTTGCAGGGAGGCCCCTGAGACTCAGAGGGCAGGAGACCCGATGAGGAGACGATCTTGCTGTGCCCGTGGTGCCTGAGGGCAGAGACCGCCTCCCCTGGCCCTGCCAGGCATAGAGGGGCCCTGGCACTGGTGGCTGTGTGGACAGAGCAAGCGAGTCATCTTGGGCCCACACAGCAGTGACAGAGGCCAGCACACTTCAGCCATCAGTGGGAGCCTCATGGCCACCGTAGGCCACCAGGACGGGCTTTCCAGGGAAGGTCGCCATGGAGGAGGCGTGGGCCCTGCCTCTGAGGGGTCCAGGGCTCTCCGCCTGCCCGTGGTGACACAGAGCCCTCTGCACGCTCATCTCGCTCATTTTGAGGCTCAGGGCCCCCCGGGGAAGATGCTCAGACCCCTGGGGGCCGGGCGGGTGAGACGGCTCCCTAGGAGGCCGCAGTCAGTCTGCCTCCCAGCAGGGCCTGATCTGAAATTCAAACTCTGACTAAACAGAAAATGGACATGAATTTCATGTTTTATTTTCACAGATCCAGCTGCATCTCTGCCAGTCAGCGTGGGGGATGCTCATGGCTCCTGGCCTCCGGGCTGAGGTTGGAGGCAGGTGTCTCTCTGGACGCCCCACCAGCGTGTGGACAGCCACACAACGCGGGACGCCCGGAACCAGTCTGCCCAGTGTCAGGGCGATGGGACCCCTGGAAGCGGGGCTTCGGGGAGCGCCACCAAATCCCTGCAGGTCAGCACAGCCCCGGCCTGGCCTTGGGACCCGGGTGGGGGGAAGGGGTCTGCCAGCAGCAGGAGGCAGTAGGCGCTATGGGAGGCTTGGAGGCCCCCGCTAGGCCTGGAAGCTGGGCTGTGGAGTCCATGGGACCTTGAAGGCCATGCCAGGCAAAGACCACCCTGTCAGAGGCAGGGAAGTGCCAGTAGAGGAGGTCGCAGGGCCCGTCTCAGGGCAGGCACACTGTCTCCACTGCTGCAGGTCCTGCCCATCACCCTGGTTCTGCCACTGCACCTGGGCCTTGCTGCTGTGGGTGGGGGTTGCAACCAGCTCTTCTCCACCAGCCCCAGGCACAGCGACTGAGCCCCTCATGCAGCAGCCTTCGGACAAAGGGCATTGTCATTGAGAGTGCTTGGGGGGCCGGGGTTGTGGCTCAGTGGAAGAGCGCTTGCCTAGCACGTGTGAGGCACTGGGTTCAATTCTCATCACCACATATAAATAAATTAATTAAATAAAGGTTCATCGACAACTAAAAAAATATTGAAAAAAAAAAGAGTATTTTGGCAGGGCGTGGTGGAGCGTGCAGATGTATAAGCCCAGCTACTCAGAAGGCTGAGGCAGGAGGCCCTCAGGTTCAAGGTTAGCACTAGTGCGTGATGGCACACACCTACAATCCCAGCCACTTAAGAGGCTGAGTCAGGAGGATTGCAAGTTCAAGGCCAGCCTCAGCAACTTAGTGAGGCCTTAAGCAACTTACTGAGACCTTGTCTCTAAATAAAATATAAAAAGGGCTGGGGATGTGGCTCCCTGGGCGAGTGCCCTGGGTTCAGTCCCCGGTACCAGGGTGAGAATGCCTCGGTTTGGGGTAAAACCTGGGCTCCACCACTTCATTAGCAGAGGTGCTTTGGACAGTTTCAAAGCCTCTTTGTGCCTCCGTGTCCTAATCAGCACAGTGGGGACAAGAGCCACTGCCTCACAGGGCTGTGGGGCTGAGTTGGTGAGTGTGGGGTCACTGGGGCTCTGCTCATGGTCGCTGACCTGGGGCCCGACCCCCTTCGGCGCTCTGGAGGGGCGCGGCCCAGCCTGCACTCGGCACCCTGCCTGGAGTGCCCGGCTCCCCTGCTCTCGGGGTCCTGCCCCCGCGCCCCACCAAGCGCCCCCATGTGGGCCGTGTCTCCAGCACCCCATGCCCCATGCTCCCTGCAGGTCTGCACCTAACCTACTGCGCACACCTTGAGGGTAGGCTCAGCCGCGGGGACGTTTGGGGCTGGGTGTCCCTTCTGGCCCTGAGTCTTTGAAGGTGAGTCCCCGTATTTGTCCCTTTGAGCTTAGCTCGGCCCGGCACCCGCTGAGAGTGGGATGTTCCAATGCCAGCCTCCTGGGCCCCACTTGCACCCTGAGTCCCCACAACAGGGGACTATGGCTGGGAGCCCTGTGGACCTCCTCCCTACCCACCTTGCTCTCTGGGCTCCCTGGGTTCAATTCTCATCACCACATATAAATAAATTAATTAAATAAAGGTTCATCGACAACTAAAAAAATATTGAAAAAAAAAAGAGTATTTTGGCAGGGCGTGGTGGAGCGTGCAGATGTATAAGCCCAGCTACTCAGAAGGCTGAGGCAGGAGGCCCTCAGGTTCAAGGTTAGCACTAGTCTGGTCTAGCACAGGAGGGGGAGGGGTGGAAGCAGCACCCGTGCCTTGGGCTCGGCAGAGCAGGGGCAGGGGTGTCTGCTTCCCAGCTGTGTCCCTGCCCCGCTCACACTGGCACATAGTAGGAGCTCACTAAAGAGTGGACAAATAAACAGCCCCCGGGAGTCACCCTCGCTGTGACTTTCCCTCCAAGGGGGCACCAGCAGCCATGTAGTGCTGGGCCAGTGGGAATGAATGTGGGGCCTCTACAGCACATGTCCCTCCTCCTTGCGACGTCACCTGCTGGGCTGGGCTGGCTGCCTTCAGGGATCTGCTGTCCCTCTGCCCCACTTTCTCTGGGGGGCACTGACATGCCAGCATGAGTCCCCAAAGCTAAGGCCTGGGACATGGGGTGCTCTCGCCTAGTCCCAGTCTCAGCTCTGGCTTGCCTACTGGCCAGGTGCAGGTGTGGGCCAGGGTGGGGTCGAGGCCGCCACTGGGGCACCTCCTTCCCAGCCCCACCACCTTATCTGTGGCTGACCCAGGGACTTGCCACATCCTTCCTGGATTTGGCTCCTTTTATCAGCTGCCTCCGACAGGGCACTCTGCGGTCCTCCTGGCTTCCCATGCAACCTCAACATCTCCTGCCGCCTTTTTCCAGCCTTTAGAGACACCAAATGGAGGCAGAGAGGAAGGAAAGTTATTTTTGTTAAAAGCCTACTATGGACTAAGAATGGGCACAGGGACAGGGACCTCATAACGCATCCTTTATGTATCGTCTGTTCACACCAGCAGGAAGGGTATGAACATGACCGCATCTACAATGGGGGAGCAGAGAAGCTGAGAGAGTTACCTGGGGTCACACAGTGAGGAGTCAGGGAGGCTGGGAGTTGAACCTGGCAGCTAGCTCCAGGGTCTCTGTTCTTTAGCCTTGTGAGTCCATGGGGAGGTGACCAAGGGACAGAGTCCTCTGACCAGTCATTGCTTCACCAAGTGTCCCTGAGACCCTGGAGCACAGAGATAGGACAAAAACCTTTATTTGAATCCACTCCCTTGACCTTCCTCAGTGAGGCGCGTGCAGTTGGTCAACTGCATCTCACGGAGAAGGCGGCCGGGACAGAGGCAGAAGGTCACCCAGTGAGCAAGGGGATGACGGGATCTGGGCCCAGCTCCGTCTTGCCCGGGAGACATTCATGGCCTGGTTAGGAGACAAGAGGAGTCCAGCCGTCGCCATGTAGCGTGGGACCCCAAGGTGGGGCACCAAGGTGACGGATCCCAGAGAGGGCTGGTGATGTCCAGGGGTTCGAGTGGGAAGCTGGGGTTGGGGCCCAGAGACTCCTCCAGGGCCCACTCCTGCATGCATGTCCTGTGCACCAGGCTGCGGGGAGGCTGGGAGCACAGCACAGATGGGCATGCTGCTGCCAGGGGCTGCCGGGACGTGGCAGTGCCAGTCAGCTGGCTGGCGGTGGCCTGGTGCCGGGCACTGGGCGCCCCAAGGAGAGGCCTCCGCCCCACCCAGGGCCACCTGGTCCATGTGGCAGGGCTGGGAATCAGGTGGGCAAGCGTCACTTGGCCCCATTCCCTCCTCCGCCACGGAGTGACTGCCATCCATTACCTCGCCCGTAGAACCGAGCTGTGCAGGTGGAGGTTCATCTCGCCAGAAGTCCTTCCTAAGTTCTCAGGGTTCCGGCACTCGCCTCCCCTACCATCTTCTGCTTGCTCCTGGCCTCTGCGTTGAAGAGAAATGCTGTAAGGAGAGTCCTTGGGGGAGGTAGTGGCAGAGCCACAGCAGGACATGGAGGACTTCTGCTGGACATGGGGGACTTCTGCTGGACATGGGGGACTTCTGCTGCTGTGTGCCATCTCGCTCTCAGTGCATCAGGGCTGGGGGTTGGAGAAATCCTGGGTGTGGGAGGGCTGAATGTCCTCTGTGCCTAAAGAGCTGACTGAGATTTATCCATAGGGTCACATCAGAGGGACGTTTCCCATGCATCTGGTCCCCTGTCACCCCCGTCTTTCCTGGTCTGGCCTCCTGGTATAGGACAGTGTTTTCCTGAGACTCTTACACATGCTGCTGAATACACAGGAGGCTGACCCCAGAGAAGAGCTTTGGGTCGGCAGGAAAACCTTTGGGTGATGTGAACTTTCTGTCCTCAGTGAGGCGGGTCCAGGACTCTGCGTGTTTGTCAAAGCTCACAGCACTGTGCACTAAAAGGGTGTTTTTAATCGTATATGTATAACAACTTTGTTAGTAATTTCTCCACAAAGGTCTTGTTACATATATTTATTAAATCTATTTCTAGGCAATATTTTTGTTGTTGCTGTACATGGTATCTTTTTGAATTCTATTTTCACTTTGTAGCTGGTATATAGAGATGTGATTAATTTTTCTATATAGAGCTTAAGCCCTGAAACTTTTCTGTGTTCTCTTAGGACTCCTGGTAACTTGATTGTGTACTTCATTTGGGTTCCTGTGCAGACATGGTGCTTGTGAGTGAGAATAAATTGCTCTCTTCTGCTTGCATTTTTTTTCCTGCCTTATGGCACAGTCTGGGACCTCTAGTACAGTGTCAACTGTAAGGAGTGAATGGTCCTCTTGCCTTGGTCCTTGTTAGAGGGAATGCCACTAAAGTTTTCACCAAGGAAAAATTACATCTGTTGAAGGTTTTTTGTAGATATGCTTTTTCAAGTTAACATTATGCATTTCCTTTCCTAGGAAGAAACCACTTTTCCTAGTGTTTTGTTCTGTTTGGTCCTAAAGCGTGGCTATGGAGCTTTGTCAAATCCTCATTCTGCATTGCTGAGCTCTAATCATGTTTCCATCACTGATGACATCATGGCCTCGTGACTTGTGCATACCAGTTTCTGATGGATGTTGTCCTTGGATTCCCAGGATAAACCCTTCTCAACCATGAGGAATTTCTGTGTTTGTTTTGTGTACAAGGCCAGATTCTGTTTGCTGTTATTGGAGTTTCTGCATCTTTGTTCATCTGTAAAGTAGGCTATAATTTTTCTTTCTCTGGTTTTGGTGTTACGGTTTTCTATGGTTTAGCCGTGGAGTTACAGTTTGCTATGGTTTAGCCGTGGTCTGTCTTCCAAAGGTTTGTGTGTTGGGAACTTGGTCCCTAGTGTGGCAATGGGGAGGTAGGGCCTGGTGGGAGGTTGTCAGGTTGTTGGGGGCTGCCCTTGGAAGGGTTAATGTACTTCTGGGGGGACCCTGTTTAGTTCTCATGGGAGGGTTGTTATGGAAGACCAATCTCGGCCCTCCCTGTTCTCTGGCTTCCTGTCTCTCCATGTGCTCTCTTGCTCTGGCACACTGCCACCATGATGTCATCCACCATGAGGCCTTTGCCAGAGGCCAAGTCAGTGGAACCATCTGGACTATAAGCTAAATAAACCTCTTGTCTTTACACATTATTTAGACTCAGGAATTCTATCATAGCAACAGAAAACAGAATAATCCAGTATTATATTATTCTCCTGGAATGGGAGAGTTCAGATAAGGCAGGAATGATTTATTCCTTGAACGTTGGATACTGTTTACACCTGGAGATTTCTTAATGGGAAATTATTTATTTTAATATTTTTTTTTTAGTTGTAGATGGACACAAGACCTTTACTTTACTTATTTTTATGTGGTGCTGAGGATCAAACCCAGTGCCTCACACATGCTAGGCAAACACTCTACCACTGAGCCACAACCCCAGCCCAAAATTATTGATTTATATATGTGTCTTATTTTATTTTATTTTATATTTCTTTTAGTTGTAGATGGACACAATGTCTTTATTTTATTGCTCTGTATGTGGTGCTGAGGATCGAACCCAGGGCCTCACGCATGTGAGGTAAGCGCTCTACCGCTGAGCCACAATCCCAGCCCTGTGTCTTATTTTATTTATTTTTTTTTTAAATTTTTTTTTTAGTTGTAGATGGACACAATGTCTTTATTTTATTGCTTTGTATGTGGTGCTGAGGATCGAACCCAGGGCCTCACGCATGCGAGGCAAGCGCTCTACCGCTGAGCTACAATCCCAGCCCCCTGTGTCTTATTTTAAATAGTGAGTCTCTTCAAAGTTTTAAGTTATTCCTTCGCCAGTTCAATTATTATAGTTATTTTTTTAAGGAATTTACCTATTTCATTTTAAATTTAAAATGCATTTTTATTAAAATGCTCAACAAAGTTTAATCTTTAGAGTATCTGTTTATTTTCATTTCTAGTCCAAATATTGTTTATTTATGTTTTCTTCTTTTCTTGATCATTTTGCCAGAGATTATCATACATAATTTATTAATCTTCCCAAAGAATAAATGTTGACTTTGTTGATTTTCTGTTGTTTCTTTGCTTCCTGTTTCATTCATTTATCTTCTTTTTCTACATTGTTTTTGCTCATTTGCTATTTTTATACTTGATCTTAGCCAAAAGCCTGAGAAGTGATTCATTTGTTTCTATTTTTATAGTATCTTTTTTTAAAATATTTTTTTTGGTCGTAGATGGACACAATATCTTTATTTTATTTATTTATTTTTATGTGGTGCTGAGGATTGAACACAGAGCCTCAGGCATGCGAGGCAAGTGCTCTACCACTGAGCCACAATCTCAGCCTTTTTTATAGTATCTTAAGTTGGATGCCTAGATCATTAGCTTTCACTCTTTTTCAATGTAAAATGTTAAGGCTATGAGTTGCCCTCTAGGAACAAGTTTTGCTGCATCCTATCCATTGTGATATGTAACATTTTTATTACCATAGGATTCTAGGAGCTAAAAAAAACCCATAGTTTTTCTTTGACCCATGTTGAACTTTGTTTTCTGAAAGAGAGAAAGTGGGAAATGATGTTACCAGTGCAGGTAATACATGTCCTATCAGGGTCTTTAGGAGGCCTCAGAAAAGATATTTGTTCATTTTATTTTGCTTTATTTTTCAGTTTGGATTAGTGCAAATTTGGGGAAAGTAGAAAATTGGAGAGTTATACTTTACCTTTTTTACATACATTTTAAAAACAGAAAACAAGGGGCCAGGGTTGTGGCTCAGTGGTAGAGTGCTTGCCTAGCATGTGTGAGGTACTGGGTTCTATCCTCAGCACCATATAAAAATAAATAAATAAAGGTATCGTGTCCATCTACAACAACAACAAAAATGAATGTACTAAAAAAAGTTAAAAAAAAAAAACCCCACAAAACAGTTCTATTTTCTTCATGGTCACATAAGTTCTGAAAGTCAAAACCCAAGATGGTTACATACCAACTTGACTGTAATTGTGGCCCAGGGAGAGGGAGGGAGGACAGTGCCCTGGGGGAACAGAGAAGGAGCCTGGGCTGCAGCATTGCGTTTCTTGCAATAGAAAGGTCTCAAGCAACCAAAAGAAAAAGAAAATTTAATAATTTAGTAATACAAATTTAATAAGAAATTAAAGCCAGGACTGAGTTCAGTCCCTAAAACACACACCACGGGGTCCCAAAGAGCAGCAGAAGGGCCTCCACTTGGCTCCCGGCAGCTGAATTAAAACAGCCTTTGGAAGGTGATTCCTCACCGTTGCCCAAGAGCTTTCCTATCTGGATTAAAAATTTCACTTTGAGAAATCAAGGGAAAAAAGAATTTAGAAGAAACAGGTAAGAAGATGTTTATATGAACCATTTACAGTAGTAAAAATTTAATGCAAGAGAGTGTGACAATTGTTATGTTTATATGCTAGAATATCTGGTATCATTTTCATAAAGATGATGGTAATGTGAAATTCTAATATAGGAAATGCTTATGCTAAAGAAGACTCAAAGCAGAATTACACACATTGTATGTTGTGAACAAAGGTGAATAAAAATCTTCCAGAAGGAATTGACCAAAGTGTTTTCTGAGGCGTCTCTGGTAATAGGCACTGCTTGATTCTCCCTCAAATGAGGTGTTTTTATCTAAAGGAAAGAGAGGCCGTACCACTGGTGGCTTGGTGGCAGTGCACGGGGTGGCAACGTCCAGCGGGGTGCTGAGCCTCCCTGAGCCACCATCTCACTTGAGTGCAGGGCGTTACCCGAGCACGGTGGTCCTCCCCACACACAGATGAGGCCCAGAGGAGCCCAGTGGGGATGGGCCCAAACCTAGCGATTGGGGAGCAGGGGCTCCCCTGACGTGAGCCCCTGGGTTCCCTGTGCCAGGCCAACGTGGCCCAGGCTGCTGCAGGGCAGGACTCCCGCTCCTACCCATAGCCCACGCAGACCTGCAGGGTCTCCAGGCTACTGTCTGCCCTAGGCCAGCTGCCTCCCTCCCCCACTCCTGCCTGGGTGGCACCCACGGGCCTGCAGGGTCAGCAAGACAGCTCTAGTGTCAGTCCCCTCCACCAGCAGGCAGCTGGGCTGCCTCCTCGGAGCCCACAGGGCCTCCCCTCTCCTGCCACCTGCTCTGCTAGCCCAGTGGGCCATGCAGTGCTAGGGCTGTGTGTGTGGTGGGAAGCGCCTGCTGGTCACCTGAAACTTAAGTTTCATCAGGCATCCTGGACTTCGGCAGCCCGTGTTGGATGGGCCCCGTCTTTCCCTGGCCCCCTTCATACTCTGGGGTGCAGGAGGGATCTCTGATGGTGAGAGCGGGGATGGCAAGGGGTTCTCAGCCCCTGCTCTTGAGAGGCCTGTGGGGGGCTGGCTGAGTGCCTGACTTCTGGGTCCAGGTCCTGGCTGCCCACTGCCCGCAGCACGGGCCACGTACTTCTCCTCCGCCTCGGCCAGCTTCTCCGCGAGCTGGGCCTTGCACCACCGACAGGGCTCCGCGAGCTGACATCACAGGACTGAGCATGAGCTGGGGCAGGGTCTGTTACTCTGCCCTGTGGGATCTGTCTGCAGAGAGCGAGGGTGAGCTCTGGACTGCGCTCAGCTGGTGCGGTGGGAGGCCGTGGCTCAGCTCTGCTGTAACCGGTGGACGAGCTTCACTCTGGGGTACAGCCCTGGAAGCCCCTCCTCTTATCCCAGCCTAATCGTGCCTAAATCCGCCATGAGCCGGGAGTGCCCAAACCCTGCACGGTGCTCTCCCTGGACAGGAGCTTGGGCAGGAGGACAGAGGGCTGCTGTGGGCCTGCAGTCCTCACTACACTACACCACGGCTTGGTCAGGTGGGACCGTGTCCTCCCCCTGGTCCTCCCCTACAGGGCCAGGCACACGGGGCTCCTAAGAAGCCTGTAACAGTCCATGTTCTGGGCCAGTGTGGCTGGTTCACAGAGCCCAGGGCAAACCTCAGTCCAGATGCTGCTGTGAAGCTTTCATTTTCGATAAGGTGACATGGAAATTGTAGACCCTGAGTCACATTGAGGAGCTTTCATAAGGCTTCATCATGCAGGTGGGCTGTATCGAAACAGTTGATGGCTTTCAGAGGAGAAAGACTGTCTTCTCCCCAAGAGGAAGGGAATTCCACTGGAAGATGACCCTCGGCCTGGGCTACAGTAGCAGCTTCCCTGGAACTCCAGCCTGCCCTAGAGATTTAGGCTTCAGTTCCTGTGATCACTTGAGTCAGTTCCTTAAAATAAACCACCTGCCTCCCCAAGTAAGTAGGTACTTATGTGTCTACACGCTGCCATCCCTTGATATCCACAGAGAATTGGTTCTAGGATCCCTGCAGGATACCCACAATCTGCGGATGATCAAGCCCCTAATACAGAATGGTGTAGTATTTGCCTGTAAGTTGACATCCTGCTCACCGAAATCGTCTCTAGACTGCTGTGATACTTGGCGTGATGTTGATGCTGGATAAACAGCATTGCCAGGCTGAGTTGCTTAGGAAACAATGGCAAGAAAAGGTCTATCCATGTTCAGCACAGGCACAATTTGTTTTCAAATATTTTGGATCCTTGGTTGGTTGAATCCACCAATGTGGAACCCAAGGACCTGAGAACCCACTGTGCTTACCCCTGCCCCACAGTACTCACTGTCCAAGGGGACGTGTTCTAAGATTCACGGGATGCCTGAAACCTTGGATAGTACATACATACCTGTGGTGAGGTTTACATTGTAAATTCAGCACAGTAATAGATGAACGACAATAGCACAGATCTTAGCAACTTCACCGTAAGATTTGTTGTTGTTGTTGTTAAGTTGGAAACTCTCACTTTTTCAGGTGAAGGAAACATTTTAAAGCTTTTCTTTGGCATATCTGAGCTGGTAGCATCGTTACTCTTGGGCTTTGAGGCCATGACTAAAGAAAACAAGGGTTCCTTAGACACAAGCACTGTGATACTGTGACAGCAGATCTGATAACTGGGACAGCTTCCAAGTGACTAACGGGAGGGTAGTGCACATAGTGTGGATACACTGCACAAAGGGGAGACTCGTGTCTTGTGTGGGACAATGAAGAATGGCTTGAGATCTCATCACCATACTCAGAACAGTGCACAACTTAACACTTACGAGTTGTTTATTTCTGGAATTTTCCATTTAATGGTTTTGGACCAGGGTTGACGGAGGGTGACTGGCATTGTGGGAAGAGAGGCCATGGGTAGAGAGACTAGTGTGCACACGTCCTGTAGGTTCTGTCCCTCTGAGAACCCTGATCAGGGGCCCCTCCCAAGACTGGTCTAGAATCAGCAGGCATGTGGTTAGCGGTGGAGTCCTGCATGTTACTTGCACGGTAGTACCTACCTTTGGGGACTGGGGCCTGGCCTCTCATGCTGGAAATTGCCTGGGCCTCCTGTGTTGATTGACCCTCCTGGTCTGGCTACTGTCTCTGCCTCTTGTGGGCATCCCTCTGCTGCCTGGCAGGAAGTCCTGTCTGGGTTTTGGGACAGCATTTCCCCCATTCAACCTGCTTGTTGGGTTGTTGGCTGTTGGGCTGGGTCCACCCCAGAGCCGAGCCTGGCACTGAGACTTCTCAGCCTGGTGCTCCTCTGCTCTGGGCCTCTGTCTGACACCATGACCCTCCAGACATGTGGACTTGGTTTTCTGGTCTTCCCTGGGGAATCACGGCCAGCCATCACACACTTGTCCCTGGGAGCCATCTTTCTGCGTCCTCTTGTGGGTACCGGGGTTTATCACCTGTCTACCCCAAATGGAGATTGATTTTCTTCCCTGTATGGAGACGAGAAGGCTGCTCTGTGCCTCATGGAGGGCCCGGGCCCTCAGGGGCACAGCAGTGTGGGAGCCTGTTTCGCCGGTGGCCCTCCCTCGGTGGCCCTCCGGCAGCCATTGGCCCCTTGCCACGTGAGAAGTGAGCTCAGCCGCTTTTCCTACCCAGCACAGAGGCTGACCTTCACTGGTGTGTGGAGATGAGAACTGCTAGCCAGCCCTGCACCTCCGGTCCTCCAACCCTCTCCCCAGCTCCCTCTCCTGGACCCCTCCTCTCCCTCAGTGCCTACCCAGGGTGGTCTCTGGGATGCTAGAGTCCCCTCTTCTGGCTCCCAGGATCCCACAGGACCAGGGATGGAGGCAGATGGGAGTAGGG
Source organism: Geosciurus inauris (assembly GCA_004024805.1). Classification (NCBI taxonomy): domain Eukaryota; kingdom Metazoa; phylum Chordata; class Mammalia; order Rodentia; family Sciuridae; genus Geosciurus; species Geosciurus inauris. Next base: position 110,177 of record PVHX01004313.1, on the reverse strand, counting down.
GTGACTCTGGCTCTGTGCTGGCTGACAGAGGAAGGCGCAGTGTCTGGCTCTCCTGGTACGCCATTCCTTGAGGCACGAGTCTGCTATGGCTGCTGGTGGGGCTTGGGTGCATGGCCTGGCTGGGGTGGGAGAGCTACGCCTCCCCTTTGTGGAGGCCCAGTCACCTGTGGCTGATGCTCCAGGCGAGTGGACTGCCAACCCAGCAGCTTCACTTGGCAGCTTTTGCATCTGTCCACTGGCCCTGCTTCCAGCAATTTCTAGAATGATGGTTCAGAGGGGCAGTGTTCTAGTCACATTATTGTGTCCACCTTGAACAGTGGCCGTGTCCTCTGAAGTGTCCCCTCTGCCCCCATGTGCGATGCGCTCTTTCTTCCCAGTGTGCTGTCACTCGTTATTGCCATTATTCTTTTATATATATTTAGTTGTACATGGACACAATATCTTTATTTTATCTACTTTTTTTCTATGTGGTGCTGAGGATGGAACCCAGGGCCTCACGCATGTGAGGCGAGCGCTCTGCCATTGAGCCCCAGCCCAGCCCCTGCCATTATTCTTTTTCGATGGTCAGTCCTCCCAGATCTGGCCAACGTCAGTCCCTCCCTTTGACATGTCCTACTCATGTGTGAAATCTTGATTAACTGCCCTCTGTCATGGAGCGTGGGGCTCCAGATCTGCCCTGGAGTCCTGGCCCTGGCCCTGGAATGGGCCGCTTGCCCTGGGTCTGGCTCTGGTTAGTGGGAGAGTGTCCTTAGGAAGCAGGGTCTTGGTGTCAGGTGAGCGTGTGTGACAAGGATTAAGCTACAGTGACTGGTCCATGCCCACTGATGGTCTCTGTCTCCTGATAAGGCGCTGGATGCAAGCAAATGGCCAGGCATGGCCGGCAGCTGTGTCCATGGGGCTGAGCCCCAGGAGCGGCCCTCCTCTCCCCTGGGAGTCCTGCTAGGACACCTGCCCTGGCACGGTTGCTCTGCTGTGTGGGCGGGCTGTTTCCTGTCACTCCTCCTGGTGTCCCCAACAGTCAGTCACTGTCCTTAGGTAGGCCCCTGCTTTCCTCAGCACTCCCCTTTCAGGGACCCCAGACTGGGTCTGGCAGCTCCTGAGACTCCAAGGCCACAGGGCTAAGGATGGGTCACCTGCCCCTTGCTGAGCTGGAGGGAGCGTGTGAGCCAAGTTGCCTGAACTCTCCGGAAGGAGCAGGTGTCTGACGGTCTTGGTTCCAGGCTCCCTTTTCTGGGCCAGAGGTGGCGAGAGCAAAGGGCAAGACAGGAGCCAGACAGGAGCAGGGCCGCAGCGAGGAAGGCCGGGTCGTACACGCTTACCCCGTAGCCGCCAGGGCCGAGCTCCGGGCGAGCATGTGGAGGGGGGAACTGCTTGTGCCCAGGCCGCCACCGCTCCCTGGCTGTGCAACCCTGGCAGGCCAGCCCAGCTCACAGAGCCTCAGCTGCCCCGTTCCGTGGTGACCCCACCCACGGGCTGACGGGAAGGGGCTCATCCAGGCCTGGCACAGGGTCTGTGAGCAGAAAGCAGCTCTGCAGGGTGACGGGGCCTGCAGGGCTCTGTGGTGGTGGACGGTCAAGGTCTAAGTAAGAGCCAGGGAAGACATGAGCGCCCCTGCACTGCTGCGCACGGACGAGCCCACTCGGCCCTCAGGGCTCGCTGGGGACTGGGTCCTGCTGCTGGGGACCGAGTCTGCTGCTGGGGACTGAGTCCAGCTGCTGGGGACCGGGTCCTGCTGCAGAGCTTATAGTGCAGCAAGTGGGTGGCGAGCCTGTTTCCTACCAGGCTGGTGACCCTGCCCTGAGGACCCTGGGCAGATGGAGCAAGACCGACTGGCTCTTCTGCTGGGAGGCCCTGGAGAACCGGGCAGGGTGCAGGGGAGGCTGCCCGTGGGCTCTGGCAGCGTCCTGTGCAGATGGTGGGGAGCTGGACTCTGGGATGGCACAGGTGGCACCTGCAGGTGTCCAGCCCCAGTCTGGAAGCTGGGACTGTTACTGGTGCTGCCCCTGGTGAGGGCCTTCTGGCTGAGCCATCCCTGGCAGCAGCTGGATGGACGGAGGGCAAGAGAGGCCCAAGTTGCTCTCCGCACACATCCACCCCTGCTTGACACCTGGCCTTCTTGAGGGCAGAGCCCCCAGGGCCCACCGCCTCTTGGAGGTCCCACCTCTCAGCACTGATGCCTTGGGGACAAGTTCCAGCACATGCATGGGGACACATGCATATGTAGCATTGCCTGGCATGATGTCAGGGACTTTGCAGATGTGACAACGATGCCGGGAGGGCAGGAACATTGTGGAACATCTACCTGGGCCCCGCATGGAATAGAGGAGCCCAGGGAGGTTTGATGGTGAGGGTGGGGGCGATGTGGCCGCGGAGGTGTGATGGGGTCCTGCTGGCTTTGAGGGTGCACAGGCCACTGCCGAGGGACATGGGCGGCCTCCAAGGCTGGAGCAGGGGACAGGTCCTCCCCTAGAGCCTCCAGGGACCAGCCCTGTTGCAACTCAGCTTTGGTGAATGATTTTAGGCTTCCGGCCTCCGGAACTGTATGAAAGCAAATGATGGCAGCGTAAGCTGGCACTGCAGACTGTGTCCCTGCCCAGCACTGCAGTCCACAGTGGACCCTCAGGGGTGACAAGGACATGGTGACTCACAGAAGATGCCAGGAAGCCACAGCTGCAAGGGCACAGGGGTGGGATGAGTGGGGCAGGGGCAGCGGGAGTGGAGGCTTGGCTGGGCAGAGCAGACACACTGAGAGATGATGGCTGGACTTGGGGTGGAGGGTCACTGAACCCCCAGCAGGTGGACTAGGAACAGGTAAAGATATCCTCAGAGTTCAGTCAGTATCCCTGGACTTCGGAACCAGCTAGAAACAAGCCCACTCTTAGGGCACGCGGACATTCCGAAAATGGTTCACGGCACCCGTGTGCTGACCATCGGCGGGGCCTACACTTTGGATTTCTTTCTTTTCAAAACAAACAGTGGCCTATGTGTTGGTGCTTAGTCATGCTTCCTGGTCCCTCCCATCTCTAGAAGTGCTCGCTGGTCCGAGGGGACATGTGGCCTTCCTGCATAGGGTCTGCTTATGAGTGATGATGAGCCTGCTGCCTGATTATGTCAAGGGTGCGCTGCAGGCTCCTCTGCTGCTGCTCAGCTTCTGGCTCATGGTGCTTCTGGGTCTGGGGGTGCTGCTGCCCCTGGGGTTGCCCGTTGGCTGCTCTTGGGATCCGTGGCTGCACTTCTGCAGCGTTTGGCACGGGGGCCTCGGGAAGGTTTCGTCTTCACGCTTCCCTAACAGGCTTCTGGCGGCAGAGCTAATCATACCCTGTTAGCAGCTGCACACACCACCCGCTGGCCAGGCCAGGGGCAGCTGGGCTTCCTGCTCTGCGTCTCAGTGGCACCTTGAATTGTTAGGTGGGAGAGCACCACCCTTGGGGTGCTCAGAGCACTGCCTGAAGCCCCTGCTGTGAGGGGACGCTGGGCCACTTGCAGTTAAGGGGAAACTAGTCCACTGCAAGGGGAATTTGAGACCAGGAGTAGCCCCCATCCTGTGCGTGCGTGGTGGCTGCAGGGACCACCTGCAGTTAACTTGTTGCTAGTGGACATATCACGAGAATCACAGCTTGCTCCCCCCCATGAATTTTCTGGGGGAAAAACTTAACAAATGGACAATAAAAGAAGTCTTGTGAGGGTCAGCTGTCAATCAAGGTACCCCAAGCCCCCCAGGGGAAAAGAGAGCAGAATAACAGCCCAGTGAAAGCCCCCTGCGGAGGGGCCATTTGCAGCTCCGCCCTCTGCTCCCTGTGCTCCGGGTGCAGAGAGTCTGGACCCGCATTCCCTGGGGCCCCTCCCTTTGAGTCAGTAACAGAATGACCTTTGAGTGTCCCATGTCTGTGCGACCTCTCCCTCCAGACTTCTTTTTATGTGTGCCCAGGACATTTGCCATACTGTTTGAGTTGAGATTGAAGCATTTGGTGTTGAAGGTATCCTTAACTCACAAAAATCCTGCAACTCAGAGAGGTTAAGGGACACCGTCTGAGGTGCACAATTCTCTGTGAGAGCAGCCAACATATGAACTCCAGTGAACTTGGCACACTTACCTGCCAGGTGAAGGGCAATGTCTTAGTCAACTCCAGCTGCTGTAACAAAATGCTACAGACAGGGTGGCTGATCCAACAGACTCATGCCTTCACATAGTCCAAGGTCAAGGTCAAGGTTGGCTCCCCTGAAGGCTGTGAGGGATGTTGGACACTAGCCAATGTGGGCGAGGGCACATTCTAGCGATGACATGGCAATAGGAGGAGTCCAGTGTATGCTGAGCTACACTTTGGGGGTGCCTGGGTACTTTGACTGGAAGTGAGGGGGGAGGGGACGGGGTGAGCAGGGCTCACAGGGGTCAGCAAAGCAAAAATTACCAAAACCGGGAAGCGAGTGGTCCACTTGAAACCCGTCCAGGCGCTAGAAGTGAGGAGCAGCTCCTGAGCTGCCTGGTAGGGTGCTGATGGCCCTGCCTGCAGGTGTCACTGGACCAAGCGGGATATTCTTTATGTTGCCTTGAGCTTCTCAGGTGGCACTTTAAGGGGGCTCGGGTCATCCCAGGGATGCGGGTGGAGCTGTTATAAACTGTGCAGCTGGTTCAAGTCTTGGGGCAAGGTTGGGGCCTCTGGAGGAGGGCCTACAGAGGAGCCTGGCTGGAGCTGCCGAGCAGCGAATCTGCCCCGGGCCCCTGGAGCTCCTGGGTGTTCCCGCTTCCCTGGGGCTCCTTGGCCTGTAGAACCACCACCCCGACCTCTGCCTTCTTCCTCACAGGGAATTTTCCCTGCCTGCGAGTCTGTCCTAACTCGCCTTCTATAAGGACACCAGTTGTGGAGGACGAGGGTCCTTCCTGATCTAGTATGACCTCTGAGCCAAGGGCACCTGCAACGACTGTTTACAAGTTCGCATTCTGAGTCCTGGAGTCAGGACTTGAGCTTGTGGGTTTTGGTGGGATGAAGCACAACCCCTGACATGTAGTCGTTGCTATTAATCAGGCGCTGCTGCCAGCGTGTCCATCCTGCCCTGCTGGGCTTCTGTGAAGACTGGAGGCCAGGTGTCCTTAGCACAGGGAGAAGAGGGGTGAGGCGAGGCCCAGCCCTGGCCTGCAGAGTCCTCTGCCCCTGGGGAGGCCCAGCCTCCCTGACATCCAGCTTCTCACTGGGGAAAATGGAGCCCGCAGCAGTCACTGCTGTGTCCTCCCATGGGCTTCGTAACCCAGGTGAGGCCAGAGAGACCCACTTCCATCCTCTTAGCGTCCCGGCTGGGATGGAGAGCTGAACCACATAGGCAGGGTAACAGGAGAGCGTGCAGGAGTCATTCACAGGCTTTCTGCGGCGTGGGAGCCCACACCAGGAAACGAGGGCCCAAAGAAGCGGGAGAAGCAGCCGCACCTGCACTAGACTCTGTTGGCCGTGGTCACGTGCTGCAGAGGCTCCGGTGGGGCAGTGGGCCGCTGGTGGAGAAGAGGCTGGGAAGCCGAGGCGATGGAGAGGGGCGTTTGCAGTCTGTGCCCCCACCTTCTCGCCCTCGCTGGGAGGCCTGCTCCATCCTGGGCGGTTGGGACTCCATTTCGGCTTCGAAGAAACAGCAAGAGGTCAACACGATCTTTGTGCACCTGCTGTTTTTCAAGTGCCTTTGACTTACAGAGCAGGACGCCAGGGCGGCCTGTCTCACCCCTTTTCCTACAGTCACTGATTCTGGGCGGGAAGGTGTTGGAGCCTGCTCGCGAGGAAGGGAGGCCAGCAGCCGGGAGCGCAAATTTGGAGGTTCATGCCTTTAACGGGGTGCCGAGAACCTGTGCCCGGGCACTCTGTTGCTGATCGTGTGCCTCAGTGAGCACAGCTGGGACCCCACAGCACAGCACGCTCTCCGAGGTCCTCCAAGACGCTTGGGAAAGCGCAGTGCTCCTGCCAAGAGGACCGCACTCCCGCGGCTCCTCTGCATGGGTGGTGGAGCCGCCTGGCCAGGCTGCCCTCCGGGCTCATTACAGATCACAGGGCAGGTGCACAGAACGGCCCTGGGGTGGCCACAGCTGGAGTCAGAGCATGGTTCCCCAGTGTCCCCGGGTGGACGGTGGGGTGGTTCTGGCCCCAGGAGGATGGAGCGGTTTTGCCCATTTAGAGCAAGTCACATCCCTGTCCTGTTCTCCAGGATTTCCTCCCTAGGTTTCCCATGGCCGCAGTGTTGATGAAGCCCCCTCAGCCTCTGCTTGCTTTCTGTGCCTTTCCTCTTTAAACATGCGCTGGGTTTAGAGTCAGGCCCGAGTCCCAACCCCAGATCTGTTGTGAGATGCCGGACAAGTCCCCTGTCCCTCTCGCTTCTCACCTGTGAGGTGGGGACCACTGACAACCGCCTTTTAGGGTGGTCGGGGGTCTTTCTGTGTCCTGCACACATCCGTGTCCTTGTCTCCCTAGGACACTGGGCAGATTGGATTAGGGCTGCTTAATGACCCATTTTACCTTAGTCACCTCTGAGAAAACCCTGATTCCACACACAGTGACATTCTGAGGGGCTAGTGGTGGGGACTTCTAGGTGTGAATTTGGGGGGACTCAGGTGAGTCCACAACACCCTTCACCTCTTTAGCCCTGGTTCGTCTCATGCCAAATGACAGTAAGAAGTTTCTACCTCTCACATGCTGTGGGGGCCAAGCACGGTCCCTGGGCCTCTGAGCACTGGGAAGGCTCACCCCAACCCGAGGCTGCCCCCGCAACCGAGCCATGCACTGCCCTCCCAGGCTGTGGCCCAGAAGGGTGACCTCCCGGGAACTCACCAGGCTGGTTGGCCTCTGCCTTCCACCAGCAGAGGCCCCAGTGGGAGCTGAGGGGCATGCCTCCTTCACCACCTGCCAATCAGCTTCTGCAAGCCTCTGGGCTCCTCCTTAGACCACAGATCCTGCCTGGGGCCCCTCCAGTGGCTGCCGAGTTTGATCTTTTGCTCTGCCCCCTGGGCCTACAGTCCTGCCTTGCCTGCCGTTGACCTGGAGGGTGCCACCTTCCCTGAGGCTCCCCAGCAGTCACCAGGTCCTGGGAGCATCTATGCAGGTTTCACCAAGAGGGTCTGGGACGGCGGCCAGCGCCAGCTTCTGGGTTGCTGGAGCCCCACTGGTTTTTTATGGTGAAAGCAAACGCTCAGCACGGCCCCGTCCATCTTCCCACCACACGTGTCTATACTGCCAGCATTACATGCATGGGTGGGACGAAGGCTGCTGGACACTGGGGAGGTGGGCAGTGGGCTCCGCTCCCAGGATGCGTGGGGTTGGGTGGCGCCGGAGTGCACTGTGGGCATCTGCTCCTGGCATCAGCCCGGGAGAAGACACTCTTGGAGAGAAGAAAGAAGAGCCGGCGGTTGAAGGGACGGGGGCCTGGGGTCACCCACCAGTCCACCTGCAGAGCTGCCACTGTGCAGCTGTTTGTCCAAGGCAACGGGGCCAGCCCTGCTCAGCCTCAGACCCTGCCACGTCCCCTACCTGCAGAATAAGATCTAAAGCCCTTAGGAGCCCTGAGCCCATCCTCCAGCCTCCTGCCACTGTGCAGCTTCCTGCGGGCAAGGGGGCCCCTCCCTGAGTGGCACAGCTCCCCGGGCTTCTTCCCCTGTTACACGCCTCTGTGCCTTTGCCCACGCAGCCTGGGAGGCTGTCACTTGCGATTTAACATGTCAATAGATGGAAACTGCCAAGGGCTTACAGAAAGAAAGGCCCACTCCTTGGAGAGTGAGGGCCCTCAGCTCCAGGGGACAAACAGCTGGGCTCTTTCTGGCTGCATCTGGCCTCCCTGGTCCCACTGATCCAGCACCTTCTTGGTGGTCCAGACACTGGGGAAGAGCCTCGTGCTTTGGAGTCAGACGAGGGATCCACCCCAGCTTTGCCCCTTACTGGCAATGGGACCCTGAGCAAGTCCCTCTCAGAGCCAGGTTCTTTATTTCCATGACATAAGACTTAAGGTGGTGACCGGTGCAAAGAGCCGGCATGTGGGCCAGCACATACAACTATCTGGACAAATAGTCCTGCCATGATTTTCGGGCTGGTGTTCAGGGGTGGAGCTCAACTCCTGTGCTTGTCTGGGGGCAGGTTTTGGGGGAGGTAGGATCCTTGAACTGCAGGCTGGCTGTGAGCAGACAACTTCAGGCCCCTCAGATCCCCTGGACTTTGGAGATGGTCTGCTCCATACTGAACCCAGTCCCACAAGCACCTATTGAGCTGCTCTGTGTGGTCCCCGAGGGGATAACTGCCAGACTCTTCCATGGAGCCGCCAGTGGTCCGGGGAGGGGTGGAGGATGTGCAAACAGGCGATGGCAGCCCAGGTGGAGGACCCTCAGAGCTGGGGGCGTACAGCGGGCACCACCAGTGGGTGTGGGTGCCGGCACGGGCTTCCTGGTAGCCAACTGTTGAGTGAGCATCAGTTTTAGAAGATGAGCAGGAAGGAGCTGACCAGGCCAAGGGCAGGAGGATCTGAGCTCGGCAATCGACCAAGAACCAGTGTCAGACCTGGGGGCAATCGGGGAAGAGTGGCAGCAGCCACAGGTAGTTCGATGTTGGACAAGTCACCCAGGTCTTCCAGGTGGGCAGACCAGAGAAGGGGCGACGTTTCCAGTGGCAGAGGAAGCCCCCTGAGGCTGCCCGTGGCTAGGCGGGCTGAGCCGGGAGCCACGTCTCCAGGCATCTCCACAGCAGGCAGCCCGGTCGCAGGCTGCAGAGGAAGAAGAGCACCTCGGGCTCTCCTCCTGGTGAGAGGGAGGAGCAAGCGCTTGGGCATCTCTTCTTGGGCCTGGCACCGGTTCTTGGGCAATTGCTAAGCTCAGGTCCCCCCACCCTTGGCCTGGTCAGCTCCCTCCTGCTCATCTTCTAAAACTGATGCTCACTCAATAGCCGGCCACCAGGAAGCCCATGTCACCCTCGTAACCTCAGCCGACCTATTTCCTTCCCAGTAGCCCCACCTCTAAATACCATCATATTGGAGGCTTCAGCATATGAATTTGTGGGGACACAAACCTTCAGTCCATAGCAGAAGGGAAGACCCAGCTTCTGGCCCATTCATCTCAGCCTCTGGGGTGCTATGAAATTTGCTTTCTGTTGCACTGGGAATGTGCTGATTTTACTGAATGTGATCAGCCACTGGGAACCTCATGCCCTAGGCTCCTCTCCCCGCTCCCTGTCATGCTGATCTGCAGCCTGGATGAGGGGAATTGTACACCACAAAGACCTGTGCTTTGGAGAGGATAAAACACCCTCTAAATGCACATTATTGTTATTTTTATTACAGGTATCAGAGCAAAGCCAGCCATTCAAAAGAGCTAATTTAGTTAGATCAGGAGTAAGTGCTACTTGAGTGGAAAACTCATTCTCCTTTGCGATATTTTCTTTTGGGTATAAATCAAGAGAAAAGCTTTTAAAATAGTTTTAGTACAAATGCATTTCAATCATATGGTCAGTCACCTCTTGGCACAGTCACTGAACAGGGATCTCCATGTGATTACCGAAATTGACTTGCCGTGACAGCTCGGCAATCCTTTTCTCCATTCTAACCACAGTCGATTTCTCTGATTTGAAAAGGGAGCAGGGAAAATTGTCTGCCCTTTGCATGGAAAACTAGATGTCCGGTGGGAGGTGGAGGGTTCTGCTACAGACCTACCTCCGCGTGGAGCTGAGTCATGCTTGTGGTTTCAAGGGCTCTCTCCCTCTCCTCAAGTCCCTTCCCCAAGAGGCTCCTTATGTTATCCATGACGCCGGAAATTCCGGCATCCGGTTCGCAGCCTGCATGCCAGCTACTACAGTCACGCGTCCTGGAGGACCCCACCACAGGGCTGCCGACATTCCTACACCCGTGGCAGACATCACTAATTGATCTGGCACGGTTTCCCACTCAGCCTTAGATCTTGACCAGGAGCTCCTGGTAGACATTCCCAATGGATCAGATCAGCATGTGGGTGGAAACTATTAGCCATCCCAGGCCCCAAACAGGGTGGGGCTGAAGGGGAGGAGGTGGAGGATAAAGGTGGTAGAGGTAATCTATCATGTTTTCAAAAAAATTCATGGTAAAATACATGCAGCGTAAAACTTGCTGTCCCAACATTTTTAAGTGCCTAGTTCCTGGCGTTGCATACGGGCACTGCTGTGCTGCCGTCACCACCGTCCACCCCAGGACTCTCCCCATCTTGTGAAACTGAGACTCTGGGACGGCAGCTCCCCAGCCCCTTCCCAGCCTCAGTGCTGCGGCTCTGCTCTCTGTGTCCACGATGGTGACTCCTCCAGGTCCTGCATGTCAGTGGCATCCCACAGCACTCGTGACTGGCTGTCTCCCTGAGCATGATGCCCTAGAGATTCATCAAGTTGTTGCACTGTTGGGATTTCCTTCCTTAAAGGTGGACGTCCTCTGGTATGTTCTGAGCACGTCGCTGGCCCACACGGTGGGCTGCTGGTCCACTGTGGTTTCTCCATACGTGAAACCACATATTTCATCAAGCCCACAACAGTCTGTCTGAGTAGACGTGAGCCGCAAGAGAAGTTGGTTTTGGTGCTAGAGGATAGGCAGACACCCAGAAATGCATGATTCTGGCTCCACCAAGCCCTTCTCCTCCAGGGGCTCCTGAAGGATGAGCTGAAGATCCACAAAGAACTATCAAAACATGGTGAAGCCCTTGAATATGCCTGGGAAATGAGCCTCCATCGTGGTTGTGCTGATCAGCGATCTCCAGAGAAGCAGAACCAAAGAGTACCTTTTACTAGAACCAGGTTGATTATGAGGAATTGGCCGGTGTGGTCATGGAGACTGAGCAGTCCCTTGGTCTGCCTGCTGCAAGCTGGAACCCAGAGAGAAAAGTCAGTGGTTTAGTTTGAAGACCTGAGACCATAGAACTGATGTATAGATTATAGCTTAGGTAGGAAGGCCTGAGAACCAGGAGCATCCAGGGCAGGAAAAGATCAAAATCTTAGCTTCAGAAACCAGCAGGGATAAAACTCAACCTTCCCCCTCCCAACTGCTCTGTCCAGGCCCCCAGTGCATGGGATGATGGCCATCTACCTTGGGGAGGACCGCCTGCCCTACTGACTGTAGCAGTTCAAATGCTGGTGCCATCCAGATGCACCCTCACTGACACACCAGAAGGACTGTTACCTGCTATCTGGGCCTCTTAGCCCTGCTACCTTGACACAGAACTAACCATCACCGTGGTGCTGTAAAGAGATGCAGAATAAATGAGATGTTCTACCCATTCCAGAATCTTATTGGAAAAGTTGCCCCAGAGTATACTGTACCCTGAGCCTGCACTTGTATTGGCTGATCCTAAAAAACAGCCATTTATTCCAATTATATATGAAGTTCTGTTACATATTAGATGAGACTAAATATGTTCATAATTCTTGCTCCATTTGTTTATTTGTATATTTAGTTCTGGGGACTGAACTCAGGAACACTTTACCACTGAGCTAAGTCCCCAGACCTTTAAATTTTTTATTTTGAAAGAAGGTCTCTCTGTGTTGCTTAGGCTCTTGCTAAATTGCTGAGGCTGGCTCTGAACTTGTGATTCTCCTGTGTCAGCCTCCTGAGTTGCCGGGATTACAGGCTGTACCACCACACCCAGCTTGTTCATTGAAGTAAAATCTGCATACTAGAAAGGGCACCTTCCACGAGGTGAAGCTCTGTGATTCTCACAATGAACACACCTGTGCAGTCCACCCCCAGAGCAAGAAAGCTAGCATCGGGCTTCAGGAAATCCCCCGCTGTCCTTACAGCCCTTTTGAACTGAAAGCCCAAGGCACCTTCTCCTGGCATTTACCACGGCATTCTGATTTCTGTTCCAAGTGGATTCATTCCAAATGGCCTTTCTACTGGCAGTGGTTTTGCTCTGATGACAAGAGCTTCTTCCTGTAAGAGCAGTAAAGGGCTTGCTATAAAGCAGGCCAGGCAGGGGCCCGTGGGTCACTGGTACAGCATCCGATTTTCTAGAGAAGATAAAATCATCCATCAGACTTGTCCGACTGTCTCAGAGAAGGAGCTCCAGCTGAGGACTCCAAGAAACAATGAGATCTGGGGTCAAGCACACATCTGGGTCCTTTGGACAGAAGCCCACGGGGCCAGCCCTGAACTGGGACTGAGGCGCAGACATGAATTGGGCCTGGACCCCGTGTCCCTCTCCTTTGGTTGCCACAACAAATAGCTACTGACTGGGTGGCTTAAAACAACAGAAGTTTCTTCTGCCCTGGTTGAGGGGCCAGAGTCTGGAGTGGAGGCGAGGCAGGGCTGACTCCTTCCGGGCTGTGGGCAGCGGCTCCGGCTCCGGCTCCCGCTCTCCGTGCTGTGCTCCTGGGTTCTGCCAGGCTCTGGCTCCATCTGCACGTGGCCTTTCCTCTGCAGCTTCTTTTCTCTTAGAAGGACATGTGTTGGGGGACTTGGGACCCACCTGAAACCCAGATGGATTTCTTTCTTTCTTTTTTTTTTTTAAATATTTTTTAGTTGTAGATGGACACAGTGTCTTTATTTTATTGCTTTATACGTGGTGCTGAGGATCGAACCCAGGGCCTCACGCATGCGAGGCAAGCGCTCTACCGCTGAGCCACAATCCCAGCCCCCAGATGGATTTCTTTTAAAAATTTTTTTCTTTGATTTCACATTTTTATTTCTCAGATTGATCTTTTCTTGAGATCCTTAACACAATCACATCTGCACAGACCCTATTTCTTAAGAAGGCCCCATTCACAGCTTCTGAGGGTTGTGACTTGCTCTCATCTTTTTTAGGACAGGCATCAACTCACCATAGACCCCCCTACCCTAGACCAGTCCTCAAGGTGTAACGGGGTGGGTGACCCAGGCTCCCCAGAAGCCCAGCCTAGCCACAGAGGTGTGTGCCTCTGAGTAGGGGATGAGGAAGCTCATCTGTGCAATGATATGCACGGCGGTGCCCACCCCCCGGGGTGTGAGGGCTGAAGAGGGAGAGGGGAAGCGGGCGGTGCTGGGCCTTCCAGTCACCCTCAGCCGCTGCTGCTCTTTCCACTCCATGACCCCAGCTGCTGGCACGAAGCTGGCGCAACGCGGTCACTGGAGACACAGCAGCTGAATGAACAATGAAAGCCTGAAGCTCACTTCTTTCTTAAAAAAACAATTTTATTGAGATATAACTTACACACCATAAAATCTTAAGTGTGCATTCCATGGTTTTTGGTAAATTTATAGATCTGTTCATCCACCCTGCAATCCAGCTGTAGAACACAGCCACGCCCCAGCCCCATACCATTTGCAGTCAATTCCTGCTCCCACCCCTGGCCCTGGGCGACCACTGCCCTGCTTTCTATGGCTATAAATTGGCCTTTTCTGGACATTTCACATAAATGAGATTATACAATCTGTAGTGTTGTGTGTCTGGTTTTCTTTCACTTGGAAAAATGTTCTGAGGTTCATCCTTGTAGCAAGCATTGATTATTCCTTCCTTTCTATTGATAAACAGGACTTTACTGCATGCGTCGGCCCCTCTCTAGCCAGTCGCCAACTGATGGACATTTGAATTGCTCCCAGCGTTTGGCTATTGTGAAGGACACTGCTAGGGACATTCACAGACAAGTGCTGTGTGGATGCCTGTTTTATTTTCCAGTGGTCTTGGGTGTGGAATTGCTCTCATATCTGTGAAGGAGGTACCATCAGCAGCGTCCTTCCTTAGGTGAGGAGGGAGGCTCGGGAGGCCAGCGGTGCCAGGTTCATGCTAACTTTTAAAAACTGCCACCTGCCCCCATGGCTGTGTTGGGGCATGTTGCCGCCAGCCACGGTTGGAATCCTGCCTTTATTCCATTACTAGTGCCCAAAGGATAGCGTCTCACCTGGGTTTGAATTTGCATTTTAATAGTGACCAATGGAGCTGAGCATCTTTTCCTGTGCTTAGCTGGCCATTCACAAGTTCCTCCCTGGTGAAATGTCTCAATGTTTTCCCACATTTAAGGTGTGTGTGTGCATGTGTGTGTGTGTGAGGGGGGTTTCTTATGTTTTCAGGGTTCTTTATGTATTTTAGATATAAGTCTATTCTTTCCACATTGAATCATTTTGGTGCTTTTGCTAAAAATCAATGACCCATTAATGTTGGTGAGGGTTTGATTCTGACACTTCATTCTGTCCCATTATCCATGCGTTGATCGTTCCAGGCACGCCCCGCTGTCCTGATCCCTGAGCGTTACTAGTCAGTTTGGAATTAGGTAGTATGTCTGCCAACTTTGTTCTTTTTAAGAATTGTTTGGGTATTTCTTGGGCTTTTATTCTTCCATTTAAACTTTGAGATCAGCTAACCAGTTTCTATTTTTAAAAAACCTAATCATCTGTGGTGGTGCATGCCCGTAATCCCAGTGACTTGGGAGGCTGAGGCACCAAGTTTGAGGCCAGCCTCAGTGACTTAGCAAGACCCTAAGCAACTCAGCAAGACCCTGTCTCAAAATAATAAATAAAAGAGGCTGGGGATGTGCCTCAGTGATTAAGTGCCCCTGGCTTAATGCCTGGTACCAAAAACATAAAAAAAAGGTAAAAACAACCCAATGAGATTTTGATAGGGATTGTATTGAATCTATAGATAAATTTTTGGAGAATATTTATCTTGGCAATATTGAATCTTCTAATCCAGGAATGTGGAATGTTCTCCATTTTTTTAGATCATCTATAGCTCATCTCAGCAATGTTGATAGCTTTCCACGTAGGTCTTACATTTCTTTGTTAAATTTGTTCCTAAGCATTTTTAATGCTACTTAATATTATTTTTGAACAGTTTGTTGCTAGTATTTGAAAATGTGATTGCTCTTACACATTGATATTGTATGCAACTTCCTAGACCGTCCCGACCCACTTCCTTTCTTCAGTTTCTGGCTTAGTTCACTCTTCTTTTTCTAGTTTCTTCAAAGAGAAGCGGAGGCTATTTATGACTTCCTCTTCTTTTGACATAGGCATTTAAGGTATAAATTCTGCTCTAGGCTTGCCAACATTTTTCATATATTGTGGGAAATTTTCACTGGTGTCAAATATCTTCTAACTTCTGTCATGATTTCTCTTTTGGCCCCGGAGTTATTGATTTGGACCTGTGTCTTTCAGTTCTGAGTTACTGGGCTGTCACAGAGTTCTTTCTGTTAGAATGCAGTGTAGTACCACTGTAACTGGGGAGCATATTCCATGATATTTCCATCCTTTTGTGTTTATCAGGGGTGACCTGGCATGTCTCATATGCTATAGAAGTTTCCATGAATGCTCAAAAAGAGCACATGTTCTGCTGTCTTGGGGCCATGGGTGGGCTGGTCAGTAGTGTGTTTCAGTTGTCTATGTCCTAGTTATTTTATCAGTTATTGAGAGTGGGCTATTCTTCAACTATGATTGTAAAATTGCCTGGTTCTCCTTTTAGTCTTGTTAGTTTTGCTTTGTGTATTTTGGGGTTTTGTTATTAGGGGTGTAGATGTTTATAATTTCTGTATCTTTTTGAAATGTTCACTCTTGTCATTATGCATCGACCCTCTTTGTTGATGGCAATACTTTTTGTCTTAAAGTTTATTTTGTTAAATATTAAAATAATCATTCCCCAGCTCTCTGTGGCTATTGCTTTCATGGCCTGATTGTTCTTTTAACCTATTTGTGTCTTTGAATCTAAGATACGACTCTTGTAGGTGGTATATAGTTGTATCCTGTTTATTTATCCAGTCTGAAAATCTCTGCCTTTAAGGGTGTTTAACTATTCAAATTTGATGTAATTTATATTCCATTACATTTATAATTGCTATTTTTGTTATTCTTTTTTGGTACTGGAGATTGAACTCAGGGGCAATTGACCACTGAGCCACATCCCCAGCCCTATTTTGTGTTTTATGTGGAGACAGGGTCTCACTGAGTTGCTTAGCGCTTCACTATTGCTGAGGCTGGCTTTGAACTCGTGATTCTCCTGTCTCAGTTTCCCAAAGTGCTGGGATCACAGGTGTGTGCCACTGTGCCTGGCTTGATTTTGTTATTCTTTGTCTCATGGCATTTTGGTGTCTTATTCCTCAGTTTCTTCTTTGCTACTTTCTTTTGTGTTAAGTAAATATTTTAGTGTCCCATTTAAATTATTCTTTTAAACAATATGTGTTTCCAGTTATTTTCTTAGTGATTTTTTTTTTTTTTTAGGAACTACAAAATACTTTTAACTGCCACAGTCTACTTCAGATTAGTAGTAACTTATTTCTGACCAAATCTAGGAGCTTGGCTGCAGTGCAGCTTCATCCCCTGCTGACTGGGTGCAGTCATTGGCCCATGAAGATGGCACATATGCATTGCCTCTTTTTGTTGTTACAAACCCAACCATGTACTGTTACAATTATGGCTGTATCTTTTAAGTAACTTAAGATATATTTGTAGAGTATTTCACCTATATTTGCCATTTGTAGTGTGCCTGATTTCTTCTTATGGATTTAACTCACCATCTGTCCTGGGCCATCTCATTTCTACCTGATGAGCTTCCTTTAGTATTTTTTTTGTGAATCTACTAGCAAAATATACCACAAAAAATGTGAGAAATGCAAAGAAACAGGAAAATGTAATCTATGCGCCATGGGGAGGGCAGCCTCTGAGGGTCTCCAGAGGTTGGATTTGGTAATGAAACAAATGAATGAGCAAGTCAACTATTATAAATGTGATCAAAGGATTAAAGGGAAGTATGACAATAGGTCAATAAATCGTCCTAATAAGGAGGAAGAGTGACATGAAAGAACCCAGGGGGAAGTCTGGAGTCAGAGTCGATTATGGGAACAACTGGCTTATTTATTGACTTCCTATGTCATACTTTCCTTTAATACTTTGATCACAGTTGTAACAGCTTTGCTTGATTGTTTCACTACCAAATCCACCTTCAGGAGACCCTTAGACACTGCGTATCTCCACAGGGGAGAGATCATATTTTCCTGTTTCTTTGTGTTTTTCACTTTATGTTCGGTTGTTGTTGAAAACTGAACATTTTCGCTCATACATGGTGCCAGTGAATTTTGACTCCCCCTCAGAGGATCGTGACTGGTTTTGTTCTTGTTCAGCAGCTTGCCTGGGTTAAACCTGGGGCATCTTTCTCCTGTGTGTGGTGCTGATACTCAGGGTTTTGGTTTTTGTTTATTTAATTTCTGATTTTTATTTTCAGCCTGGCTTTGGTACCCCATGTCTGCAGAGCACAGGGGCCACTGGTGTTTGATCAGACGTCATCCTCAGACACCTCCACCGAGTAAGACTTCTATACGGTCACAGAGCTTTGTGTGGATAGGGGAACGTCCACCGCTGAGGCCATTTCCACATCTGCCTGGCTCTTCCTCCTCAGTGGGCCTTTCCTGTGTCCTGTGTGTGCACATGGCCCCAGGGCCTTTTCCCATTTCCATGACACATGTGTGCAGTCCCGGAGACCCTCCCTAGCCTCTGGGATCACCACTCCTACTGCTGGTGCGACCTGACCCGTCACCCCCTGCTCTAGATTGCTTCAGCCAGAGCCCTGCCCCGGCTGGTGCTGAGGCCTGCTGAGGCCTGCTGCGGCCTGAGGACTCTCCCAGCCCAGCCAGCCAGGAGGGCAGTACAGAGACAGCCCCGGGCAGAATCCTGCCGACTCCTGACACTGCTCCCTCAAGTCCAGGCATTTTCAAGCACAGACACTTATAATACTGGTGTATGCTGTTGGATGACTTCCAGTGTGGAAATGGTTGTTTTGGTCAATTTTGTGCAGCATTATAATAGCCTGCTGGGGAGAGGCCTTTTGCCAACGCCTCCCCTGGCCATAGCCGAGAGTTCTGCAGCCCAGTAGACTTCCAATTGGGGAATGTGGTGGGCAGAGATATGGGTCCTTGGATGGCAAGAGTGAGGGTGCAGGTGGCAGATGCCAGGCTGAAAAGGGCACCTGGGACTGGACGGACCTCATTTAGCAGAGGAGGAAATGGCAGCTCCCCAGAGAAGGGGGTTTTTTCAAAGATTTGAATCTTGGTCGATGGAGAAATGACACTGGAACCTGGGTCCCCTGACCCCCCAAACAGTGCCCTTCCCTTTACCAAATTGCCGGTCACTCTTAGGAGTTGAGGTTTACAAGCTTAGATCTAGAAGTTCTCAGTATGACAGGCACGTTTCTCTGTTATCTGCCCATCCACCCGTCTGTAGATACCGGCTCAGCGTCCACTGTGCCCAGCACTGCCAGCTTCTGGAAATACAGTGGTGAGCAAGCCTGACCGCTGTCCCGTGACCCCCGCGTTCTCAGAGGAGGGGAGAACAGGCTGTGGTAGGAAAGAGCTTCGCAAGGGCCAGTCTGGAGGCACATCTGCACTTCTCTGCTGGTCTTGAGGACGGCAGGGCCCTTCCCAGGGAAAACAGTGGGTCTTATCAAACCCCCCAGCTGAAAGCCTTCAAGCCACAATTCTCAACCAAAATTTTGTGAGAATTCTTAAATTTAAATGAAGTATCAATTCCTTATTCAATAATTTGGTAGCAAAAAATTTTGATTTCTGAAATGAATCTTAAAAGCAAGAATGCCGAGAGGCCACTTCTAAAACATCTATTAGGGTGGAGGACTTTGAAGCCCTTTTCTCCAGAGAAGTCCAGTGGTGTGAGGCCTTGGCCCAGCACTGGCACACTGCCCGTGACAGTGTCAAGGAGCTGCAGTGTTCAGACATGCCAGTGGATTTTGGCTGCCTGGGCAGTGCCAAGAGACCACATGGAAATGAGAGATTCAGCAAAGGATCTGGATGCTCTGTCTTTGTGACAACAAGTAATCTGATATTTGGAAATGAGGTTTTTTGCCTAGCTCTTGAGTCCCAGGTGCCACCTCAGGAGCTTTTGAGTCCCATCCCGGTACCACCTCAGGAGGACTTATGGTACTGCCCGTTTGACCTCACTCTTCTCCGTTCTCTTCCCGGGTGGCCTCTTTCAGCAGTCATGCCCAAATTTTGTCTCTGGCTTTGACCATCTCCTGGTGGCCATTTCCAAAGGCCTGCTGAGAGTCCCTGCCAGTGTGGCCGTGACAGTTAGGGTCATCAAATGCCCATGTGCTCCTGCACCTCCCAGCCTCCCTTGTAGGTGGACAGAGGCCCTGAATCTGGACTCTGGCCAGTAAGATGTGAGTACCCGCACGACCTCTGGGTCCCGTCCTTACAAGATGTCCTTGTGATTCCCTGGCTCTCTTCTCTTGTCATGTGACTGAGAGTCACTTGTTCCAGATGGCAAAGCTGCAGGATGGAGGAGGGATGCCTGCTTATTCATTTGCATCATAAATGAACCTTTCTTGGGGTACACAGACACACTTGGGGTTCATCTGTCACTGTAGCCAGCCTGGCCTATCCTAAGTGGTTCTTCCAGGGTGTCCCACAGACATGCCAGAGAGTACCTGTTCCAGGTTGTGTGAGGCACCTCTCCTTCACATTTGTCTGGGCCTGAGGCAAGTGGCGTCACTGCCCCCAGACACCTCAGGTCTCTTGAGTGTTGCTAGACTTCTCTGTCTCACACTGCACTGTCGGGGTCCTGGGGCCACCTCCACCTGCTCCTCCTGACCCCGTCCCCTCCTCCTGTTCAGATCTCATTCATTCTGGGTCAACGCCATGGCTTCCTAGCTGGTTTCTGTCTTCCTCCTCCAGCTGTTAGAAGCTTCCAGAATCAACTTTCCCAAAGAGAAACCTGACTGTGTCATTCCTTTTCTTGAAAACCCTAGAAGGTTCTCTTTGACCTCAGAATAAGGTTAAACACCTTAGTACCTGCCTTTCCCACTGGCCTCGTGGCCACAGCTCTGGCCTACACAGCTGGCTGTCCCCACTCCCCGTGGGGCCACAGCCTCATGCCTGTGTCCTCCAGGATGCTGTGCGCAGTCTTCCTTCTGCTGAGTCCTGATCCATCCTTCAAGGCCTGCTCCAAGGTGCTTTCCTCCCACGCCAGCCTCCCAGGCAGAATGGATTCTTCCTTCTCTTTCCACCAACTCAGCACATATTTCCTTAATAGCTTGTGTTCTCTGGGGTGTTCAGAGCTGTTGAGCAGAAATAAAGAGCTCCAGGGTCAAACAGTTGGGGTAACAATGGAATCCAACAAAGTCCAACCAATGTTTAAATGGCAGAACTTTCCAGTCCTTATTTGCAAGCATCATGTGACTCTACTGGGCACAGCAAATAGCACCTCCTGTGGCTACACGTTTCTGCAGAGTCCCTCGTGGGGTGGGGTTACCTTCTGTGGGTGCCCTAGGGTCGTGCCTCCTCATTCCCAGATGGGGAAACCAGAGCACACAGCTGGCCAGTGACCAAGGGGAGAGAGCCAGAGGAGTGCTGCAGATGGAGAGGTGGGCACACCCGGAGGCCACTCACCAGCAGTGGTGCCCAGCAGGCCTGCACCCACCCAGCAGATGTGGGGCTCCCTGCTTAGCCTTGGCCTCGAGAGGTGCTTGCCGTGTGACTGTGTGCGCATTGCCCCAGATGGCACCTGGGGACAGGCCTGAGGAGCTCAAGGCACAGTGCTGGCCCCCACCTCAGCAGGAGGTGTGTGTGTGGGGGGCGGCAGTTTCAGCAGCACAACCAAAGCCCACCCCTCCAGAGATTCTCTACCCGCTCCAGACGCTGTTGATCTGCACGGTGCGTCCTCAACTGTGCTGCCACGGTCCACTGTGACTGGAGGCTCGGTCCCTGGGGCGGGGCCTCTAGGGCTACAGCCTTAAGAGTTGGGGGTTCTGGGGGTGCTCTGGGAAGGGTCCTGGGACTCTGCCTCTGCTTCCTGGTTCCTGCCATAGTCTCCCTCTTGTCCCTTCTTGTTCTCCGGCCTATGGTCTGCGCCTCCACCACGGTGTGAGCCGACGAGGGCAGGCCTTGGCATGCTAGTTCCTGCCGTCTCCCTGGGGCCTGGGACCGTGCCAGGCATGCTGTGGGCATGCGGCAAACATCTGGTGAATGAGACGCGGACCAGCCCTTTGCAGTGTGTTAGTGGTGCCCCTCACTATAGGGCCCGGCTGGCCCACAGAGGTGGTGTTCCAAGGGACAAGAAGTCCCCATGTCTACCAAAAATTGACAGTAAACGTTTTGAAACATGCCACCGCAAAGAGCTGCAGACTCTGATTTCCTGTCTCTCCTCCTCTCTGGGGATGTGGCCGTCCCACCTCTGGCTCACCGCGGGGCCTTTTCTCCTGCAGATGCCTTTCCTTCAGCTTCTACCTCAAGTCCCAGCTCCAGGCCTGAGTCAAGGCTCTGACCCGCTGTCCCCGCTGCCTGGCTCCACTGCTCCCACCCAGATGACCAGATCCTGGCATCTGATCCTTCTTGCCTAGGCCGTCACCTCTAGCCCTTGTCATTTGCTAAAGTCATTAGGAGACTTCTCTGAACGTCACCGCAGGCCTCCTGTCCCATCCAGGAGGCCTGGGTTCCATCCTCGGCACCACATAAAAATAAAATAAAAAGATATTCTGTCCATCTACAACTAAAAAATAAATATTTAAAAAAATTAAAATATTGTCACTAGAGACCTTCAGCAACTTAAAAAAGTAGGGGACTTTCAATACAATTCAGAGGTGTACTGAATGCTGGAAGGACCAAGCCTCTTTCCTCCCTGCTGGAGGTGGGCGTGGCCGCGGGCCCTGCAGGCCGGTGTGCATCTTGAAATCAAAGGTCTGCATAGGGCTTGCTGGCCCCACCTAGCTACCTTGCTCTCTCCCTCTCTCTCTGTTGATGGGGTCGTGCTGAGTTGCCAGGCTGGCCTGTTCTTGTGATCCTCCTGCCTCATCCTCCTGAGTAGCTGGGGTTACAGGGGTGGGCACACATGCCTAGCTCTCCTGAATCCTTATAAAAAGCTATGCTGTGGGCTGGGGATGGGACTAGTGCTTCCTTCCATGTGCGCGCACACACGCACATGCACACACGCACGTGCGCGCGCGCGCGCACACACACACACACACACACACACTGCCCCGCCGTGGGCGGTGGGCTCATAGTTGCCTGCACATCCGAATCACCCAGGGAGGTTGGAGATGACTGAGTAATGGGGTTCCAAAGGCCTGGGGTCAGAAAAAGGACCTGGGTATTGGGTTTTTCCTAGTCCCCAGGTGACTCTAATGCCCAGCCTGGACCTGGAATACTGGGTGGCTCTCAAACCTGGGGAGCTCTCAAATACTGGGTGGCTCTCAAACCACTGACGGGCTGTTAAAACATGGACTCTGGGCCCGACCCCTGGTTCTGCAGGTCTGTGTGGGGCTGGGTTCCTGACGAATGCTGCAGGTGCTGCTGGTCCAGGGACAGCACTTTGAGAACCACTGGGTTAGGCCAGGGCCATTTTACAGGGGAGGCCACCTGGAACAGGTGGAGGCAGTCTGCAGTCAGTGCCTGGGGAGCAGGACTCTGTGCTTAGGGTCCACTGCTAGCCATGTGCCTTCCTCCCCTTCATCTTCAAAGTGGGGAAACAGTCCCCATGCTCTATACACGTCACGAGGCCAATGAGCCCTCCCCCTAGAGCCAAGCTTGGCCCACGTGCCCAGCAAGAGCTTGTTACAGTCATTGTCACTGTTGCTGGGACCATTACTGCTCCTGTCACCTTCCTCCCTTGGTCCCCACAGCAGCTCCCCTTCTCTCAGGCTCTTGGTGCTCCCTTGGGCCACCTGCTCCTCTGGTGTCACTGTTTACCCATGAACCTCCCCCATCAAACTGTGAGGTCCCCGAGAGCAAGGGCCAGGGATGATTCACTGGAGGCCAGCACGTGGCCTGGAGCTGGAACGGAGCTGGCGAGGGAGGACAGCTGGGGCTGGGCTCCGTCTTGGAACCCTGGTGTTGCGGTGATCACAGGGCCTCACAGCTTGGGGAGGGTCTGGTACTTGTCCAGTGCACTCTGAGTGCTGGGTGCGGAATTCAAGCATCCATACATGCCTGGCCTGTGGCATCTGCGGGGGCTTCATAAACAGTGCCTCCATCGGCACTTTACGCCCTGGTGCCCACTGAGCCTTTGGCCCCCTGGGCGGGCACCACTGACGCTGTCTCTGTGGCCTCTGAGGAGGTCTCCTTCCTCCTCTGTCTGGGCATGTCCTGAGGGGGCCAAGCAGCTCTCTTGATGTCTGCACATCCCCACACCTTTCTCCCGTTCCTATGTCCCTGAGTCCCTGGTGTGGGTCACTAGAGAGGGTAGACGTCAGAAAATGGGAAGTGCCTTGAAGTGGGGTGACAGGTCCCTGCAGGTTTCCCTCTGTTCTCTCCTCCTCTGTCCCTGGACACCACGGCCTCTCTCTGGACCTTAGGAGGAAGAGCCTCCTAAGTGGCTTCCTGCGCCTGTCCTCCCAGCAGCCAGGATGATGGCTGTAAAATGCCAATAATCTCACTCCCCCACTTAAAACACTCCAGCGCCTGTCCATCAGCCTATGAATACAAATTGAACCCCCTGGCTACCTGCTACTCCCCGGGCACGACAGCCCCTCCCCACCTTCCTCTTCCTGCCTGCCCGTGCCAGCTCCTTCTTGCCGTTGGCCTCTCTGTTCTCAGTTACCTCCGGGGGCGCGGGGGCTTCCCTGCAACCTCGTCTCCTTGACTGTTCATCAGAGGGCAGCTCTCTGTTCTTCTGGTTACTTACTGGTGGCTAAATTGATTTCCCTTAGTATCTATCTACCCTGCTGGGACCAAGGCTCCTCAAGAGCCTGGGGACATTGTCCATGTCCTTCATCACAGAGTCCCCTTGTTCAGCAATGTCTGTGAGTCAAATGACCTGGGGGAGTCACAAGGGCTATGGGCTCTCGATACATAGGAGGGACAACCCTGTTCTTTGCAATGCCTATAGCCTCATTTGGGGACAGGTGATTGTTCTGAAAAAAGCCCTGGTGAGGCACTGTGCTCCCTGCACTCCAGGCCTGGACCCTCTCTCCAACTTGTGAGGGGCCCTAACCAAGTCACTGTGTGATGTGAGCCCCAGTGTGAGCTCACACGGGATGGAAGCTCGTGTTTTCTTCCCGTTTGGCTCGGCAGCCTGGACTGAAGCCTGCGGGGTGAAGAGCTGAGGGCCCTACACACTGGTGACTGCAATGCAGGTGGTACTAAAAGAGCCACTGGGTCAGACAGCCACTGGGGTCAGAGACCCAGGGCTGGAATCTGGCCTCTGACATACTGGCCGGGTGATCTCTGGGGGTCACTGAGCTCTGAATCTGTGCCTCATGTGTAAGTGGGGACAATTATACATACGTACTGTTCATTCTGGCCATGACAGGGAGGTCATAATCTGTAGTAGCCCCCCAGAAGCAGAGGCCCCATTTCTTTCCAGCCGTCGGGAAACTGCCCCTAATAGGTGCTCAATAATTGCCATAGGTTTCTTGAAGATGATGCTAGATGATGATGCTCTTCTATTTATAACAAAACACGAGACCCTGGAAGAGAGCTTAGGGGTGGTGGGGCCTCCCCTCCAACTCACAGTTGGTAAGGCGGAGCCTGGGGGTTTGGGCAAGGGGCAGGTGAGTTGGTCTAGGCTGGGACATCTGGCCGTCTTCTCTGAGCCCCAGGCTGTGCTCCCCATGAGGCAGGTGCAGCCCTCTCCCTGAGCCCCCCTTTGCCTGTCGCCTCTCCTCAACCCCACCTCGACCCTCTCTGCCCTCTGCCTGCTTTCTAGGCCCGATCTTCTTGCAGCTGCACACGCGCCCCCGCCCGCCCTCCTCTTGCACCCTGGAGTCTGATCCATTCTGGAGTCCCATCCGTCTGGTGGGGAATTTTTTGCACACAGTGGGTGAGGGCCATGCCATGGAGGGAGGCCCTTTATGACACCGAGCCAGAGCTCCCGGTCTGTCCCCTGCTCCCAGTGCTGGACATAGGTGGACAGTGTCTCCTAGGGAGGGCACCGGTGTTTCAATCCCTTGGGGCCACAGGGAACCCCATTTCCTACCTTTCCAAGTGTTGGAGGCTGTGCCCCTTTGCCCTGCTCTGCTTCTCTCTGGAATGAAGAGCCCCAGCTGGGAGGGGAGGTGAGACGGGGTCCCCAGCCTGAGGTCTAACTCAGGCCTCTAGGGAAGGATGGAGGTCAGGTGGGCTCTGGCCAAGCTGAGTGAAGTACTGACCTGGAGCCTGGCCTTGTCTGGGGACGCTCCTGTCCTGCATGGTCCCCAAGGCCAGCTTGGTTTCACTACGGATGCCCCGTGGTTATTTTTATAGATATCAAAATAAAGCAGCAACATGACTTTGGCTGAGAACTTTTCGTACTCTGAATCAGTTTCCACAAGCTTCATGGTGGCCTCCTAGGTGCCTCTGGGACCTTTCCAAGTTGCCCCCACTCAGGCCAGTCTACTGTTCAGGGGCTGCCCCAAAGAGGTCCCTGGGAGTAGGAGATAGATCCTTGGGTGGGCTTTGCATTGCCCACCCTATGGGAAGTGCTCTTCTCAGGTCTCCATGTCCTTAGGTCCTTCCCTGTGCCTCTCTTGGGGTCCCAGAGGACCCCCTCCAGGCTCTCCTGGTCCAGCTTTCTTTTGTCTGTAAGCTTTCCACTTGGGTGTGGTTGGCCTCCCTCTGCAGACCCTGGGGTTCCCCGAGGTGCCTGGCTGTACCCCCAGTGCCTGGAACTCTCGATGGCCAGAGTTAGTGCTCAGTAAATACCCAAAGAAAGGAAGAAAGGAAAGAGGCAGAGAGAGAAGGCCAGGACGCCAGGCAGCGGGTAGGAACGGGGGAAGAAAGGGACAGGCCAGGAGCTGATGCCTGGCTCGGAACCTCGGCCCTAGGGCCAGATCACAGCTGTGCGCGCTTGCTTGCGTGGCGGGCGCGGGCTGGCCAGCAGGTGGCGGTGCGCCCTCGGCTGCGGGCGTCGGCGAGCGGCGAGTCCCCTCCTCCCGAGGCTCCCTCCCCGCGCCGGCTCCTTTCTCTGCGCTCTCGCTCGCGCTCTCAGGCGCCCTCCCGCACTCCCGGCCGCGGTCTTCCTCGCCGCGCCGCCCGCCGCCGGCCCCGCCGCCGCCCCTCGGCGACCATGGCGCACCGGTGGCCCCCGCGATTCCCGAAGGGCCCCGGCCCCGCCGCCCGAGTCCCGAGCTCCGGGGCGCCTCCGCTGCTGCGCTGGCCGCCCTCGCGGCCGTTCCTGCTGCTGTTGCTGCTGCTGGCCGCTTGCGGGGCGGCGGGGCGCTCCCCCGAGCCCGAGCGCCAGGGTCCCCGCGCGCAGCTGACCCGAGTGCCGCGGATCCCGCCCGCGGGGCGCCCGGAGCACAGCGGCCGCGAAGACGGACAGACGCGCGGTGCTGAGCCCCGCGCCCGGGATCAAGGTTCCAGTCCTGCTCCGGGTCCCGGTGAGAACGGCGCCCCCGCTTTGGGCAAGGGGCGCTGGGCACGCGCGGCGCCGGTGGCCGGAGCAGCTTCGCGGGCGCAGGTCTCGCTCATCAGCACGTCGTTCGTGCTCAAGGGGGACGCAACACACAACCAGGCGATGGTGCACTGGACGGGCGAGAACAGCAGCGTAAGTGACCTCGCGCGGTCCCCCTCCCCGCAACCCCCGCCTGGGACACCCCGGGGAGATTGTCACAGCCGCCCACTTCCCGACCATCCCGCAGTCATCCCCCGCGTTCTCAGCCACTTGGGGACGCGGTCACCTCGGCGGCGCCCCTACTGGCCTCTGGTCACTGGCTACTTGGGGAAAGATCCCCAGATGCGTGAGCCTCTCTCTGCAAGGTTTCCCGGTCCCTGAGCGGCCTCTGGGGCTCCCACCCAGCCTTTACATCTCAGGTTATCAGGGAGGGCCCTAAAGGCTTCTGGACCCTGGCCACCTTGGGTGCCTCCAGGTCCTTGAGGGTCACACCAGCTGGGTGTTGCTGGATGGCCCCTACACTCTGCTCTGCTTAGCATGGGGCAGGAATTTCTGGCTGCGGGATTCTCCCCACCGTGGTCTACCCTGTGGGCCAGATCAGCTGGGCTGCTCTCCTGGGACTCCCCCTTTCTGGCATTGCCCCTCACCCTGGATTCTCCTAGGGTGACCGTTGCTGCCTTGAGGTTCCTCCTGAGGGCATATGGGATGTTTCTGGACCTTCATGTCCCCAAGGGTCAGCAGCAGCCCTGCTCGGGACCTGTCTAGTCCATCTGTAAGCCCCCTGCCCCGGTCCCCCTTTCATTTGGGGCCACATGGATTTTCCTTCTAGCTGGGAGTTTGTCACCCCTGCCCCTCTGCCCTCCACCCACCAGCTGTGGTGTCCAGCCCCCCAGATTCAGCCCCATTTTTGGGTCATGGGGGTCCCTTCACCCTTGGGTCATGGGGGTCCCTTCACTCTTCCTGGGGTTGCTGCTTCAGCCTTACTTTTCCTGGTGAAAGACTGGTGGTCACTCTGGCTACCTCTGGGCAGCCCCAGGTGGACAAGTTTTGGAGAAGGGGCAGGTGGCTGATTCTCCAGGTGGGGCACATTTATGTGGGGGAGGGGAGGGAAGCCCCCTGCTTCCCTTGCATCCCTGTTCACTCAGGTCTCCCCGTGGGCGAGTGTACCTCTTCTTACTCCCTGAAGTTCTGAGCAGGCAGCGTAGGGCTGGGGTCCCTGCCCACTGCGGGTGGAGAGTGGAGGGCTCTCCTGCCCACTGGCTTTCTGCAGCCAGGAAGGCTACAACCTGGGTGACGACTCTTTACCCAGCTCCTCTCTGCAACTCTGGGTTACTTCCTGAGCTTCCATGTGTGCTGGGGAAGGGGTGGGGAAAGGCAGGGGGTAGCGCTGAGTGGCCGTGACTGGCCAGGACCCAGTGTCCTGCTGCTCTTCCCTTAAACTGGTGGCTGCCAGGGTGCAGATACCTCAGCGTACAGAGCTAACTCCCTTCCCTGGAAGAAGTGAGCTCACCTGGGACCACGCACTGATGAGGTGCTTTACAGAAGGTAGCAGGTGCCCGTCCCTAGAAGAAGCTGGGGCCAGGTGTGTCAAGCTGTGCAGCTGTGCTCAGCTCTTGCTTACCCATCGGTGCTTGTGGATAGACGTGAGCCCTGCACCGTAAGCCATCCGCTGGGCTGAGAGGCAGCCTGGACCCCAACAGCTCAGAGGAGCAAGTAAGCAGGGAGAGCAAGTCCCACAGGCCTGGGATTGCTAACCCAACTTTAGCATCCCAGACTGCGGAGCTTGTTGGTCCAGCAAGCTCCCTCCTGCCCCTTTATCCTTTAGCTTCAGGGGTGTGTGAGTGTGTGTGTGTGTGTGTGTGTGTGTGTGTGTGTGTATAGAATGGACTGAGCCAGGCAGCGGTGGTAGAGGAGCCACAGGAAATGGGGACCAGCTGCCTTTAGGAAGGGCTGATGCCTAGCCTGACCACATTCTGAGCTAGCAGCCTGGCCTCCAGTGGCCTCCTTGGAGAGCAGAGGAGGGAGATGGCCAGCTGGCTGGGGCGCTGGGGTGGGAGGTGCCCCCTGGCTGTTCTCCTCAAGGGAGGCTAGTGGCTGGGTTGAGTAGGTGGGCTTGAATCCTGGCTGCTGCCAGGTGAATGCTGGGCAGAGGGATTCTGAGTAGGGGTGGGATTGAGGCAGAACAGTGAGTGAGTGTGGGTGTGTGCGGGGTCAGGAGGGTCCGCGTGGAAACCCCTGCCCCACCTCTGGCCCACGTGGTGCTCTGGGAAGCCTGGGGAGGCGGGTTCTCTCCAGGAACGCCTGTCCTCTGGCTGGGAGCAGGGACGCCTCAGGGTCTAACCTGGTCTGAGTTGTCGCAGGCTGTTGGAGCAAGGGGACAGGGCTGCCACCACAGCTGCCCGATCCCTCAGGGCTGGCTGCATGCGCAGCTGCACTGTCTTGGCACAGGAGCGAGCGAGCGTCTCAGAAATGCACTGTGCTGCTGCTCCTCTCAACTTGCAGCCCAGGGACGAGCACTTGAGACTGCGTTTGGCAGAGGTTCTCACCTCTGCTGGAAATCTACAACCGGAAGGGCACACGCTTGAGGCCGCCTTCCAAACAGAGTCTTTGTGAAATCTGAAGATCTCTGCTGACTTGCTCATTGGCTCCTGTGGACGTGGTCCACACCAGCAAAGAGGCTTGGCTGTACCCTGTCAGGGGTTCAAATTAAAACAGACCTTGGGCGAGGGGGCAGGACTTTGACGGTGGCACCTGGGAGCATCTCACTGAAGGATTGCGGGAGGCAAGCTGTTTGCAGCCTTGGGAACATATGTGAGCTTTCCTTGCAGTGGCGGGTTCCTCGCTCCCATGGAGATACGGAAGGGGCTTGCTTGGAAGTTCACACGCGGCTTCTCTGTCTGATGTTTAGCTGTAGAGACAAATTGTTATACGTGAAATTCATGTTTTATCGAAACTGACCCGCATTCCGTTTTTATGGCACCAGAACAGGACATGCTCAGGCAGCTCCAGGGCTTGTGTCTTCTGAGTGGCCCTCGGAGGCCACATGCTCGTTGAAGGTGGATAAATACCACGAGTGCTGGTCTCTGCCTCTGCGATGGGGCTTTAGGTTACCCTGCAGGGAATGTGTGGTGCCATAACCTAGTGGTGCTGTTTGTGTGCTGGTCAGTCTCACTTTAGGCACAGCTCACCTGGGCTCCTTCCCTGTGGGACTTGAACTTCGACTTGGATGCAGCATTTGATTTGATCAGGAGTTTCCCGCAGCAGGCCCAGTGTGTTGGCCCCTGTCCCTGTTCACCAGGCAGATGGCACCTCTCTCTCCTGCCCTCCCCTCAGTTTCCACGTTGCCCTGTGCTGTCTACACAGCTGGGGGTGTGCAGGGGTGTTGCGGGCAGAGATAGTTCTGAGCAGGTCAACCGCACTCTGTTCCAGGGTCTTGATGAGGCCCCTGTGGGTGCGCCCTTTATGCTCAGAGCTGGAGCTACAAGGCAGAAGGACTTCCGAAACTGGTATCTGAGTGGGGAGGTCAGCAGCAGCCCGTGCCCTCTGTTGTGCCAGTTTTGTCCATCCAGGTGCCCACAGCCTCTCCTGGGTTGCGTGGGAGTTTGGTCATGACATCGGCCAGACATCCAGTTCCTCCAGGGCAGGTGCATTGTCTGGGCCTGTCACAGAGTAGCCCAGACTGGGTGGCCAGAACAACTGCCTGTGTCCCTGGGGCTGGCGGTCTGAGGTCAGGGTGTCTGGGGTACCCTCCCTTCTGAGGCCTCTGTCCTTGGCTGTAGACAGCGTCTTCTCTAAGTCCCTGCATAGTTGTCCCTCTGTGTGCCTGTGTCCCAATCTCTCCTTCCCAGGACACCAGTTATGTTGGGTTAAGGCCCACTTTAATGACCTCGTTTTAACTTTATCACCTATTTAAAAGCCCGGTTTCCAAACAGGCACATTCTGAGGTGTCTGGGGTTAAGATTTCAACATTTGTGTGTGTGTGTGGGGGGGGACGACACAATTTAGCCTCTGCTAGCAGGGAGAGGATCTCACTTAACTTGCGTCCCTGAGCTTTGCATGGTGGAGCTCAGTGGTCCAGCGGGAGAGGAGAGATGGGTGTGACTAGTTGTGAGGTGGGTGTCCTCCTTCCCCTGAAGAAGGGGAAGCTGCTGGGAAATCAGGGGAGGCGGCATGGAAGAGGTGGCATCAGCCTAAAGAATGAGCAGGTGGATTCTGGTGGATGGAGACAGTCATTGCCGCAGGAGCAGCTGTGCGAGCAAGGTCTGGTGGGGGTTTGAAGGTGCACGTGCGTCGTGCAGAGACAGCTCCCCACAGACCCCGACACGCGGCTGCTGAGCCCATGTGGTGGTGCGGGGTGGCAGGTGTCTGTGTAAGCTTGGGAAGCCCCTTGCCCAGGTTGTGTCCTGGCCTGCCCCTTCTTGGCTCTGGGATCCTGGGAAGATGGAGGAGGGTCTCTGGACCTCAGAGTCTGCATCTGGGAGAGGTAGAGGCGAAGGCTCAGAGCTCGGTTGTGCAAGGTGTCATGTTCCATGAGAGACACCCGGGTCAGTGCCTGGTGCCTGGCCAGAGCGCAGCAGATGGATCCAGGTCAGTCTGGCTCAGAAAGGGTGCTGGAGGCAGCGTGGAGGCTGTTGGTGGGGACTCTGGACTGAGGCTCAGGGGAGGCTGCTGCCCTGCAGAGCCTGACCAGGCCATGCAGAGTGGGTGGAGGGGTCTGCAGGTGAGGATGGTGGTGGCCTGTCCCTTTCCTGGAGGCTCCAGGTCATCCTCCAGTGTGCCAAGAGCATTTGATCCTTACACGAGCGTGTGCCAGCCCAGCACTCAGCCGACCTGTAGCCTTGCCTCTCACCACGTGGTTTTGCAATGTCAGTTCTATTCCCTCAGAGGCCAGTTTGGTGGCTCCAGTTGTGTGGCTTTCATTTAAGGGCGCAGAACCTCCCGAGTGCTGTTTTGGAACTCCAGGCCACCGTAGAGCAGGCCTCCTGGTGTTTTGGGGTGGAGGCTGGGTTGGAGGGAGGGGTCTGGGTCACAGTCCTGGGCTGTGGCTGGTCAGCCCAGAGCTCCTTCGTGTCTGTCCAGATGAAATGCTTCTCTGTCAGGACAGCTGTCACCAGAGTGACACCCCGAGAGAGACAGGGGCAGCAGAGGTTGAGGGATGTGGCACCTGGTGCCGAGTACCTGTCACATCTGCTGCCAGGCAGGCTGGCCTGTGGAGACACAGGCCTGACTTCCGGATGCAGTGATGAGGGTCCTGGGAAGCCCGCACAGTGGGCAAGGTGACAGTGACCCAGCTGTGTGCCGGGCGGGCAGGGTCTGGGGAGCAGACCCCAGGCTCACAGGCAGGGGGCTACCTGGCCTGTGCTGGGGGAGAGCCAGGGTCCTTGCCATTCAGAGTGGCCGTGCCACAGGAGACCGCAGGTGTGCTGAGAGCCCTGGCGAGAAGTGGGGCCACTTGTGCCCAGACCTAGAGTCTGGAAGTGTCCTCGCCTTGGCCCACACCGCTGCCTCCCAGAGAGGAAGCAGGCGGTGCTCCCCCAGGGGGCTGCGGGGGGCGCTTGGCAGAAACTCCAGAGGGGCTGGAGGGACAGGCTCTCTTCCAACTTGGGGCCTGGCCTGGCAGCTGTGTCCCAAGCATGGGGAGGGGTCTGCAGCCCATGAGATGAGGTCCTTCCCCAGGAGGCAGCCTCGAGAGCCCCAGGGCCTGCAGGGTGAGATGGGAGAGGAGCGGAGCCACAGATTGGAGTGGGCCAGGTGGGAGGTGGCAACTCATTTCAACTGGAGGGCAGGGGTGGGGACAGCTGAGGACAGGCCACAGTTGGCAGGCGTGGGAAGCGGGTGAGGCCGGGCAGGGGGTGGGAGCGCCCAGGACCCCGAGCTGGCTGCCCTCGGCCTGCCTGCTGCTCTGAGGCCCCTCCCCTCCTGGCAGGGGCCGGGGGTCTTGCCTTTGGCCGTGGGGTGTGCCTCCCACTTCTCGGGCCTGGGCATTGCGCCCCCCACTGGGGCTGGGGAGCTGCCCTCTGTGTTCTGGTGCAATTTCCACCCTGGATTTAAGTTCCCCGGCAGCTTTTCCCACACGCCGTCTTCTCTGTGCAACTCAAGAGCTGATCTGCTCACTGCCTCTAAGGGTCCCCAAGGAGCCCTAGCCATACTCTCCCGCCCCCTAAAACTGACTCACTGGGCCGGAGTCCTTGTCTGGGCCACACAGGGCCCAGAGCACCTGCCGCACACACGCACCAGAGCACCTGGAGCGTGAGCCGCTCCAGGGCGGGGGCCTCTGGCCTGTGGGCCAACCTGCCTGTGCTGGGGGCGTCTTCATGTGGGCTGTGCCAGCTGGTGGGGCCTCCTGTGGGCTGCGCTGCTCAGGAGGTGCCGGGGCCTGTGCATTCCATGCCGCTCCCCTTGGCCCCTGGCCCTGAACCCTGGGCCCTTCCCTGCCCCTGGAGTCCACGGTGCCCTCTCTCTCCTCCCACCAGTCCGGGGTGTCCTTCCTCAGCAGCCCGCAGCTGGAAGCTGCCCCTCCAGTGCCCGCCTCCTGCAGAAGGTGTGGCTGCCTTCTGTCTTTCTGGCCACCGTGCACCCAACTCTTTCTTAGGCTTCAGTTTCCTCATCTGTCCAAAGAGCGGCAGGGCCAGGTGATCTCCAGGGTGACCACAGCCCTGACGATGCGTGCTTTTCATACACACGGGGCACTGCACCTAACTTCCTGTTCACGGAGCGAACCGGCACTAAAGTAGAGCACACAGGGCCGCCCCTCCTGAGTGCAGCCAGGGAGAGGGCTTCGACACCAGGTGCCCAGTGTGGACTCGGGCCTCAGGCACAGCTGGCCTACCCTGAGCCTGCTGTTGGCTCTAGATGAAGACTCAACCTCTCTGAGCCTATTGCTAGTCCTGAAACGTGAATGATGGTCCACATGCTAGGCTGCTGCAGGGCTTGGCCAGCACGGTCGCCAGCGTACACCCTGGTTTGCGGTTTCCAAGACCATCTTCATTCTCCTCCAGCCTGTGACCCCAGACCCAGCTCCTGGTGGCTGCTGACTCAGCCGATCCTGAGTGGCTTTGATGTGCCCAGCACAGAAGCGAGGCCCCTGCAGGTCGGGTGGGACTCCACACTGAGGGTTCTCTGTGCCATGGGGCCCTGCACTGGGGGAGTCTGGGAAGGCTTCCTGGAGGGGTGCAGACGGAGCTGGGCTGAGGACTGAAGGATGCATGGAGGGGCGTCCCAGGGCTGGGGTGGGAGCTGGATGGGGAGGATATTAAGGTTGCAGGAGAGGCGGGGGCTTGGGAAGCCTGGAGAACTGCGGGCAGAGAAGAGACCCGTCCTCCCACCAGGAAGCCTGGCTCGGAGGCATAGAGAGCCTGTTAATGAAGTTCCTGGACACATTTAACAAATCCACTTTTACTTTAATACAGGGGCTATTTAATTTGCAGTTACAGAAGGTTCCTGAGAGTATTTTAAAGAGGTCATCAATT
Organism: Geosciurus inauris; assembly: GCA_004024805.1. Classification (NCBI taxonomy): domain Eukaryota; kingdom Metazoa; phylum Chordata; class Mammalia; order Rodentia; family Sciuridae; genus Geosciurus; species Geosciurus inauris. Next base: position 76,479 of record PVHX01004313.1, on the reverse strand, counting down.
AGCCGCCTCCACGCGCCCCCCCAGGCCTGAGAGCGGCCTGAGAGGGGTCTCTCGAGAGCAGCCGTTGCTCTGCTTTGATGAGGTCTTCGGGGAGAGGTTGGCACTTGGGAGATGATGCCACAGGGTGGGAGGGGCTGGGAGATCTGGGCGTCCCGTGCCTGGTCCTGGAGGAAGGAGTTGGTCAGCGTGGTGTGTAGTCGTGACCTCCTGGTCTCGCCTTTTCCAGACTCCAGGAGTGAGTTACTTAGGACCCTTGCCAGTGGCCCACTCTGTCCTCAGCCCTCCTACCTGTCCTGTTAGGACGGGTGCTCCCTGGGCTCCTGAGGCTGGTGGCCCAGGAGCCAAGTGGTCACCGAAGCTGCACCTGGGCCAGCTTCTCCCTCTTCCTGACCATCAGGACAGCAGAGTCTCCATCCACAGCATTTCCCAGGTGCAGACTTGCTTTGGATCCCTTCCCGTCCCATGTTTGCTGTGGGAATCTCTCAGAGCCTGACCTGGATGTGAGCTTGGATCCTGGGACGAAAGAAGCCACGCACACCCGCGGGCGGCTGCGGTGTTCCCTGGGTGGGCGGGGCTGGCACACCTGAAGCCCCTCTCCCACCTTTCCAAGGCGGCCCTTCCCCACGGCCTACTCGGACCTTGGTCTCATCCCAGGGAGGGCAGCTGGCTTTTCTCTTTCCAGGAAGTCCCAGGATTTGGGGCCACTCTGTAGAACGCATGGAGTGCTCGTTATCACCCCTTCAATTAAACTTCATTTATCATTTAAAAAACTTAATAGGGATACTTGAATGAGAGCTCTCGCTGGAAAACTGGAAATAAAAAAGGGAAAACTCCCATGTTCTTTGCTTCTGATCGTGCATTTCTGTAGCAGTCAGTTATTGTATTTGCACAGAAAATTACAATCATTTAATTAGTTTCTCCTCACCCCAGCTTGGAGATCTTAAAATAACAGCACCCTCCCTCCTGAGGAATTCTCTTGCAAAAGCAGCTAATTTGCTGCAGCGTGGTGCTCGCCTTGCCCGGAACCGGGCACATCTCTTGTGCTGCGCCATTTCCTGATGCTCAGAGATAAATTAAGTTCAAATTAAAGTAAGAAAAGAGCCAGGCAGAGTATGCTGCTTCTATTCAGATCGATTTTAATTCAGAAAGGTCTCTTTATGAGCTTCCTTCCCCGGGCATATTTGTGGAGCGTCACAAGTGGAGATACCATCTCCCAGGCTCTGGGGGAGGTGGCCCGGCCAGCCAGCATTGCCTCGGCCCCTTGCCCTGTGGAATCTCACCTGAGAAGAGCGCTTCCTGCTAGTTACATGGTGCTCCTGTAACCTCAGGCCCCCTTTATGTTCCTAGGTCACCTGCTCCATCGTGGGAATAAGAATAATAAGGATCCCACAGCCAGAGGACCTGGCCGCTAATAAGGATCTGCATGTGATTTGAATGTCTTCGCCTTTGAGCACAAGCTTTTTTTTTCTTAATCAGTACAAGAGATATTTTATTCTTTATTAACTATTAAATTGTGGTAAAATAAAAATAACGTGAAATCTGATGTCACAACTGTTTTCAAACGTGCAGCTTTGTGGCATTAGACACGCATACACCTCTGTGCAGCCATTGCTGTCTGTCTCCAGAACTCATCTTGCAAACCTAAAACTCTGCCTCCATTAACACTAGCTCTCCAGCCTGCTCCCCTGACCAGCCCCATTTGCCATCTGTATCCCTGAATCTAATGACTCTAGAGACCTCACAGGAGTGCAACCCTACCATCTTTGTCCTTTTGAGACTGGCTTATGTCACTTGACAAAACATCCTCGAGGCTCATCCAGGTTGTAGCATGGGGCAGAATTTCCTTCCTTTTTAAGGCTGTGTAATACTCCACTATATGGACAAACTACCTACTGCTTACCCATCCATCCCTTGATGCACATTTAAATGATTGCCACCTCTTGGTTGTAGTGACTGACATGGCTGTGAACATGGGATACAGTTTTCTTTGAGTTCCTGGTGTCAGTTCTTGTGGGTTTGTACCAGGAGTGGCATTGCTGGTCATGGTGATTATGTGGTTAATTTTGGATTGAGTCTGGAGTTTGAACTACAGCAGAAATCACTCTGGTGTCTGCCTGGAGTTTCATTCACCTGTGGGCCAGTTGCACGGCTTCAATCCCCAGGGATCAGTGCCTGGGATGTTGGAGGAGAAACAGCCACATCATTGGTGGGTCCAGTACCCAGAAAGACGCAGTGGCATGCTGCATGGGGTCGTGGGCTTCTGTGCAGTCCTGATAACCCCTGGAGGCCCACGTCTGTCAGCTTGCAGGCGTCAGGGGTGGGCAGGAGATCCTCCCAGAGGCTCTGTCTGGAGCTGCGGTTGGTGCCTGGCGTTCCAGCCCGTCCCTCCTCTCTCTGTTCCTGGGCACTTTCCCGATCGACTCCCTCATGGGCCAGTTAAGTAATTCAATTTTCACTCTGTAAAAACAAAGCACTCAATAAAAACCCTGTGTTTTTCTCAATTTATCCCATTGATACTGCTTAACCCCAGCCAAGTATATTTTCTGATTTATCATTTGATGGTTGAGAGGGGCTTCTGAGTGTTTGTTTGGATTTTGTGATCCAGTAACTCTGGGTGTGACTTGGGGCAGCTGCTGTGTACCCCGCTCAGAGCTAGGCACCTCGAGGGTCCCCAGGACTCACGTGGCAGGGGTTCCTGGCTCCAAGGACCACCCCACACCTGGCACTGGGGTTCATGCCCACCCCACATCTGGGGAAGCCCATAGAACTTTCTCACAATGTGGATTTTATAATCGGCACAAAATCAAATACATAGAATCGAAGGAAACCAACTCTTTGGCCACAGAGTCATCAAAACCTTGACACCGTTTCTTTAAGAAGAGGCCAAGGGCCAGATGTGACAATTGCCCAGTTCTGAGTGGTGATGGGGTAGAGGGTGCTCCAGGACGTTGGCTGGCTGTGGTTTCCACTGGGGCTGGAGTCCCCACGCAGTGGTACTGCTGTGACTTGCTGTCCACTGTGTCAAGGGAGGAAGTGCCTCATTTCAGTGGAAATTGGTGAAGATAAGGAGGTCGTCGTTTCTTCACCCATGTTCATGGGCCCTGGAAGAGCCGCAGGTGCTCAGACACCATGGGAGGAGGGGGATCGCGGGTGGTGGGCAAGAGATGGACGGACCCTTTCAGGAGGTTCCTCCCCCTCCACCCTGTGGCCCTAGCCCTTGTCCCGGTGTCCCCTTGTCCCCAGGGAAGCAGCCTCTCAAAGCCCCCTAGGGGTGTGGGCTCCAGGAGGGCTAGGGCTTTGGTCCCTTTTATTCCCTGCTGCCCCTCTGGGCTGTGCATAGTAGACGCTTAGTAAACATCTAGAAGGACAGGGCAGGGTCATTCATCCTGAGGCAAGGGCTGTTGCAGCTCAGGGGACCAGACCACTTCCTTCCCTGATGGACGTCCTGCAGTCCTCACGTGGCCAGTGAGTGACAGGGCTGGGGCTCCTGGGTCAGCTGTCCGCTCCTTGCCGACCTCGGCTGTTCTTTAAAGCCTCAGTGATCTCTGCTGCATGTAGTGAGAACCATGCTGCATCTCTGCAGAGAAGAGAGCTGCTGGAGAGATGGAGGACTTGCTTCCTGCCCAGGGGGAACCCTTTTCGGAAGGCATGGGGGTCCGCAGCTTCTGATTCATGGTGGAGGCTGTGCAGCCAGGCCACGATGCTGCCCACACCTGCTGGCTTGGCCTCGGCCTCTGGCCTGTGCAGGTGGGTGGGGAGCCAGGGAGCTCAGCAGCGAGGAACACCAATTCCAAAACTGAGTGGGGCATGTAAATAGCACCCCTGCTTCCAGCCTTGTCTCACAAAGGCAGAGCAAAACAAAAGCCCAGGGATAGGTTTGCCCAGCAGCCAACGGAGACTGTGGAGCAGGGTGAGCTGCAGCAGAGCTGCCTGGGCGGTGGGTGCCCAGGCGCTGGGAGCAGCTTCCCTAGAGCAGCTTTTTGACATCCCTCCCTCCCTGCCTCACCGGTCCCTCCATCTGTGGGTCCCAGCAATGCTGAGCTCTCCCTCTGGGCCAGCTTTGGAGGAGTGGCCAGTTGCTGATGTCTTGGGAGGCTGGAGGCTGCCTGTGGAGGACTTCGGTGCATCTCTGGGCCTTGCTTTCTGTCTCGTGTATCTATGTGTTACTTTTGAAAAGGTTGAGAAGGTGCCTCCTCCTGCACCCCTGAGCCCCGCCTGCCTGGCCTGGACCAGGAATCCAAGGGAATCACTGTGGCTGCCCTGGAGCTGGCCCAGTGTCTGGCCAGGGCCCACTGGTGTTCTGGGGTTTGGGGTCTACCATGGTGACACAGTGGGGCCCCTCGAGCCAGGTGGCAGCACCCTAGCCCTCCTGGCTCTTGTGGACCTCCCTTTCCTCATCCAGTGAGGGTCCTACAGTCCTACGTCAGCAGTTAGCACTCGTCCTCTTTTTAGAAGATGTCGTGGGGCTAGTTTCCAGCTCATTTCCTGAGTGGCTCCTTGGAGCGAGCCCTAAGCCCGGCTTGCAGGAAGCGCTCCTCCCAAGTCTCGAGAGCCATTCCTGGTGACACCTGGTTTCTCACAGTTGCCTGGAAGGAATGATTGCCTGGCAGGAATGATTGCCTGGCACCCACCTCAAGACCAAGTTGGAATTTCTATCCGTCTCGCCTGGGGCTGAGTAGAGACCTGGGCAGTGACCAGAATCTGAAGCCCAGGACTTCTGGGGTGTGTCCAGCAGCAGGACCGGAGCTTTGGGCTGGCTCCCCTTGGGCTCCTGTTCCCGCTATGTCCCTCAGTTCTAGGGTGGGCAGCCAGCTGCACAGGAAGAGCAGTGACTCTCAGGTGGCCCTCTGCCCTCCCTCCCTGGCCTGGGCAGTGGAGAAGGGCATTTGGTGCTGGCCACCTGGACTTCTGACTAGGGGTGGTGGGGGCAGGCCATGGTCTTCACATGAGCTGTGGGGAAAGAAAGCAGGGGCTCCCCACTTCTCCAGGGTTGTGAGAGCCCCTTCCCACAGTGCCTCCGGACTTTGGGGGTTGTTGTCGGGGAGGGGTGGCCTGGTCTTCTGCCCTCTGTGCCTTCTGCAGACATACTGTGTGCCAGTCTCTGTTCCAGGCTGGCCGAGCACAGAGAAGCCAAAGACCCTGGGGCCTGCGTGACTCAGTCTCATGGGAGTGGGGGCCATGGGCCAGGACCCATCGGGCACCGGGGCAGCCCTGGGGCTCTGGGCACGCGCTCAGCACGCAGAGCCTTCCCTGGGCCCACCTTGGAGGGGGCTTCCCACCCTGTGAGCCCCGACCCTGGCCCCCGCCTCCCCATGTCAGCCCCCTGCTGTCCTCTTGCAGCTGTCAACCTGTAGCAAGGCTCTGTGGCCCTGTCCCCTGCCCCAGCAGTGCTGTCCCCTGGGGCTTCAGACACTCATGGACAGATCTGAGGCCCCGGGGCCCCTTGGGACCGACTGCAGCTTTTGTGGGGCTCCCTGTGACCCATGTGGCTGGCGAGGCCCACGTGGCGCTGGCCCTGTAGGACGAGAGCCATGGCTCTGTCCTCGCTCAGCCTCAGCCCCGGAGCCCGGCCTGAACTCGTGCTGCCTCCGCCTTCCTTCCTGGCCCCGCCTCTGTGGGGAGTGAACTGCCCTCCCCTGCTCAGCAGGCACCTCCCTCTCTGCTCCCTTAGGCGAGCCTGCGGCTCCAGCCCAGAAAGGGGCTCCCAGAGGCTCTCAGCCTGATTGGGAGGCACAGCCTGATTGGCTTCCCTGGCCCCGTGGGATGGGCAGGGCATGGGGGCATCGGCTGTCCCCACACAGGTCCTGTCTCCCTCACCTGGACCACACTCTGCCCTCCCCAGAGCATCCACTCTGTGGCCTCCTGGCTGTATGGACCCTGAAATCTGCTCGACTGGTAGGACTTCAGGGTCCTCTTTGCTAAGGCCCAGCAGTGAGGCTGAGCAGGCTTGTGTGGACCCCGGGCTGGACAGCCAGCCCCTGCCAGGGTGCCACCTGCTCAGCCCTGCCGTCTCCTGGGCCTCAGGGATGGCTAGCACACCTCTGATGACTTTTGCTCCTGTGCTCCCCTTACCTAGGCCTTCCTGGTATCCCTCTCTGGGGCCGTGAGCCCATCCCACCTTCTGGATGGGGGTCAGGAGGTGGCAGATCTTCAAGCACTGGGGAGGAGGATACGGTGTGGTGGGGAGAGGTTGGGGAAGTGTCCAGGTTGGGCCCCTGGCCATCCAGGGTGCTGACCCACTTGTTTCTTCTGTCTGCTGAGGGCTCATATCCCTGCTTTGGACCTTGATGGATTGTCCAGGATGGTCGGCTCACAGGTGGCCTCTGAGTGACTGTCCTAGCTCTGCCTGTCCTTGGGCTGGTTGCCTAACCTGAGAGGAGCCCCCTGTAAAATGGGGGTATGTGGTGCCCACCTCAGAAGGTTGTCATGGCCCAGGTAAGCTGACGTCCCTCCAGACCAGCTGCTCATGTTCCTGGACGGGGCCCAGGCTCCCAGCACCTGCTGGCTGTCAGTGGCCCTTCCTGAGCCTGTGATGGCAGACCTCGAGAGCGGGTGATGGTCAGCCAGCTTCTCACTCCTGTGACCACAGGGCCTTGGGTGGGTGGGGCCAGTCTCTTTGTGCCTCAGGCCGCCGATGGCTCATGGCAGAGCTGAGTCACAGCCACAGACTCCCTTGTGCAAGAAAATGTTACATTTCTCCATTTTTTTCTTAAAGCAATAAATTCTGAGTCCCCGTTCTATTGCAGGGAGCAAAATTTCCCCTGAACCTCTCTGCCTAGAGAAATCTGGAAGCTTCTAGAGATGGTGGGGAGGGCAAGGAGAGGAGGGAGGGCATGCAGGCGGGGACTGGGTGGGGGGCGCTTGGTGTGTTGGGAAAAGGTGGCACCTGGAAGTGAGGGTCCCTGGGCCGGGCAGATGGTGATTCCCCATGGTCTGTGCCGGTTGTTCCCAGTGTCTCTGATGGCAGCTTTTAAAGGACATGGGTGATCCACGTGAGACTCCAAGTGCACGCATGTCCCAACAGAGCCGGAGGGAAGCGGGTGTGACGGGCGGGTCCACCGTGAGGCGAGGGGTGTGAGCCGGCAGCTGAGGCTTAATCCCATGCTCCGTAATCCCTTTTATTCTCTCTCCATCTGGAAGAAAATGTGATGGAAGTTTTCTTATAGCCGTGAAAGTTGCTAGTGAATATTATCTGGTGTCAGCTTCTGCATAATCCCATCAAGAACGTCCCGGCCATCTGTGTGCACAGATCCCTCCCATGGCCTGCGTGGGGCCCCTGTCCCTGTGCTGGGGACACAATGTGGGCAGGCCTCTGGGGAGGGGGCTCCGGGCCTTCCTCTCTTCCCAGCTTCCCTGGAATGCAGCCCACGCCCCACAGTCCTCAGGCAGACCCTCACCCTGGCTGTGTTCAGCCAATGGGTCAGACCTTCCCAGTTAGGTGGGAAGTTACTCAAGGGTGGGGTGCATGTTCCCATTTCCTGTCTTTCTCTCCATATCACCTTCAGTGTCCTGCAAAAAGGGGGTGTGGTAAGGAGGACTCTTGGTGACAGATCACAGAAACCCAACTCCAATTAACTTGAGTGGAAAAAATGGAATTCATAGGCACACAGCCAGCTAGGGGCTGCTTCAGGCATGGCTGGCCCCAGGGGCTCTAACGTAGGTATCAGGCTGGGCCCCCAGTTGATGTCTGGGCTCTGCTTCCCAGCATGGTGGCTTTCTTCTCAGGCATCTCTTCCTGCATTGTGGCTGCACAGGGATCACGTAGCCTGCTGTTATGTGCGGGGCTTCCCAAGAGAAGCGTAGAGCTGAGACTCTGGCTGAACCTGAACCTGTCCTGTCATTCAGAGGATGAAGGGTGCCCGTGGACAGGACAGGCCACATGCCCACCCTGGATCACACAGGTACATTGTAAGGGAGGAGCTGGTTTCCAGTTGAAGGCCAAATGCCATTACCAGAGGAAAGAGCCACCTGGCCAGGATCCCAGGCTGGGCAGAGGCAGGAGCTGGGTGAGGGCCGAGCAGCCAGCCTGCCCCTCCTGGCTTCCCCATGGAAACGTCGTCACCTGCCTGGGGAGAACAACCTGCAGTCCAGACGATGCCAGTGCCACCCCAGTGCCCTGGTCCCAGCGTCAGCCCCGGGCTGCGTGGCTGTTGCTGGGCAAGGCCTGCCTGCTGGTCCTGATGTGCCTCTGCCGAGTCCCCAGCCTGGCCAGCTGGGGGACAGGCTCGGCTGGAGGCCATGCCACGTCCATACAGCTCAGGAGGGAAGCAAGATGGTGCCCGCTGTCACTTCCCGCAGGCTGTGCCCGCAGTGTGCCCTGTGAATCCACCGTGGTGACAGGTCACGGGGTGAGTGCCGGGGAGGCGGCAGGCTCGAGGGCTCTGAGGCCCCGTGCGCAGCCAGGGGCTCCCAGGTCACCCTCCTTTAGTGCTGACGGGTATCTCAGCGCCCTGGAGTGTGCTGCCCGGAATCTCGACCCAGGAAGCCCTGTTTCAAGTCAGGGAGGCCCGGCCACACCAGTGGCCTTGAGGCCTGGCTGGCCGCCTTGTTTTACTGGTGGGAAAACTGAGGTTGGGAGGGGAGTCAGGCTGGGTCGGGGGAGGTTTGGGGTGATGTCTCTCAGGATGCTGAGGGTTGAGAGCCCTGGGGAGGGGACAGCTGCCTGGGAGCACAGTGGGCTCTGGAGCCAGGTCTTGGTCTTTCAGGCCAGTGCCCTTCCCAGACAGACCTGAAGAGCCCGGGCCACCCTGGAACAGCTGCCTGAGGGAGGGGCAGCCTGGCCTCCGGGGCTCAGCTGCAGGTCTGGGAGCTGTCCCAGCGGCCCTCCTGTGTGAGTGGGCTGGGCTTGGAAGTCAGCTGGGCAGGTTGTCTGGTGCCTCCAGCCGTAGGGTGCCACGTGCCTCCAGCGGGTGTTTAATGGAGCGTAGGAGTGGAGGTGAATCCCAGGTGGGGCTCCTCTCCAGGAAGGAAGCCAGCTCTGTCTCTAGCAGACAGCTGGGGGCCCGGCAGGCTCTCTGGGCAGAGTGATTCAGCGGTGCCACGTGGGCACCTACCGTGTGCAGGACTGTCCCTAAGGAGTGGCCCAGATGGACCCACAGGTCCTGTGTCCTGCAGGGATTCCTCCAGCCAGGGGAAGCTCGCCCCTGCTGACACGGCACATTCTAGGTGTCTGGTCTCTGCTGAGCGCCGGCGAGGCCCACGTGGAACTGACTGGTGTGCAGGCCAGGCTGCCACAGGGCTGCTCGTCACCCCGTGCTGGGTCTGTCCTGTGGGACCTCCAGGGACGGCGGGGCAGGGCAGGGTGTGAAGCTCTGCCAGGGCCTGGCTTTGTCCTCGTCTGATAGCAGACATTAGGGAGCAGAAGTCAGGCGAGGGGTTGGCTTGCCTTGTCTCAGAGCCACGAGCCCACCGCCCAGAGACAACCCCTAGCCCAGGGCTGCCCTGCCTGGGGCCGCGGTGGGATGAGGACAGGGTCTGTGGCCAGGACCACTCATGCAGGGCTGTGTTTCCACCTTAGTCTCCTGGGCTGCTGTGACAAGCCACACAGATGGGGGTCTTCAATAGTCCTGGAGGCTGGAAGTCCTCAGGGCTGGCGCCTTTGGGGACCCGGGGGGAGAACCCTGCCCTGTGCCCCCTCCACGCACCCTTCCCACTTGAGCTTCCCTCCCATGTCCCTCTTGTAGGACCCTGTGACGACATTGGGCCACCTGGACCACCCAGAATGCCCTGGTTGATCAAGTTCCTCAGCCACCTCTACAAAGTCTCTTCCAAGGGACCCTGTGTGCTGGCTGGCTCTGGGATTTGCTGTGGGCATTGTCCGGGCACCATGGTCCACCTGCCACCACCTCCAGCAATAGAGCCCAAGGGCAGAGATTGTGGGTCCAGGACTTCTCTCCTCTGGATTCGTGGGCTGGAGCGTCGGCTGATCCAAAGGGCACTGTTGGGCTGGGAATGTAGCTCAGTTGGTCGAGGGCTTGTCTCTCATGCACGAGGCCCTGGGTTTGATCCCTAGCACCACCCAAAAAAAGACCGACGTCTGCAGCTGCCCCGGGAGCCTCTGCTCTGCCTTCATTTCTTAGCTAAACTCCTCCGGAGGCTCCTGGCCACTGCTCAGCCCCACCCCCTGGTGTGCTACCTTCTCCTTCCCCAGCCTCTGGCTGGCCCTCTGTGGCTACCTGGAGCCGTCCTCACCTCCTCTCCCACCCCTGCCCCTGCCCTGCTCTGCTGTGGTCCCCTCAGTGGAAACCCTATATTCTGCCTGGCTTGTCATCGCTGGGCCCTGTGCCCCCCTCAAGGACAGAGCACCATGTTTATGCCGTGGCTGGGGGCAGCATGGGTGCTCCTCGTGTGCCTGGGGCGGGGAGAGTGGGCGAGCAGCAGATAAATAAAAGCGAGTTATTTTCAGGGCCCGTCTAACCAACTTTCCCGCCGCTTGGCCTCTCGGTCCACCCTCCACTGGGGGCCTGCTTGTTCCAGGAAGAGACAGCCCACAGCATGAGGCTCAGAATCCACCTGCTTTTCTGTAAGTGGGTCGTAGGCCACTGGGAAGCAGGAGCGGTGCATCAGCAGGCATTTATGGAGCAGCTAGGAATGGCAGCGGGCCCCAGGGACGGGGATGCGGCTGCCACACCAGCCACAAAAATGCCCAACCCCGGCTTCTGCGCGCTGGTCCTTACTATTGAGCTGTGGCGAGTGTGGGTCACAGCATGTGAACCAAGGGAGACACGCCCGGCTGTTGAGTACTGAATGGGAGAGAGGCGGGGAGGCTTGGGTGGGGTCTAAATGGAGGTCTTTCAGGATGCTTGGGGTTGAGAGCCCTAGAGAGGGGACGGCTATCTGGCTGGGGTTAGTGACAGGGTTGTCAGAGAGTGGGGCTGTCAGAGAGTGACATTGGGTGGGTGGTGGCCTTCGAGTCCTGGCTTCCCACCTGTGGGGTGGCTCCTCATTCCTGTGTGAGGGGCCAGGGTGGTGGAGCTGCTGGACAGGCCTTCCAGAAGCGGGCGGGCTTGTGAGTCCGTGCACTTGGCTGAAGCAGAAGGTCAGATGAAGCGATTAGAAAAGCCCGACCAGGAGGGTCTGTGCTCCTACTTGTGCTTGGCCGGCCCACCGTGCTCTGGCCAGGTTCTCCTCCTGTTGGTGCTCCCCAAATGGACGCTAATGACCTTCCATCCCGTCACTCAGGTAGAGCCTTGCTCAGGAAGGGCCTCGGCAGCCAAAAAGGAAATGAGTTTCAGGTGGAAGCCTATTTTTACCGTGGTGGAGACCAAACTGTTAATTACCTAGAAATCACAAGAGGATTTTTAGCCTGAGAAGTTGTTTCCTTGGGTTCAGCTTTTTGTAGATATTAATTATGGAGGTTGACGCCAGCCAACTGAAATAATTCCTCTCTCAAGAGGTTAAAGACCCTTAGAAACTGCTCCCTGTCATACACAAGGCCTGTTCTTTTTCTCTGTGCTCAGTGTATGGGATGGAAACAGGAGATTGAGGAATTTAAAAGTGATTTGATACGGCTTTTGTATTTGCCTGAAGCTTGATTCCACCGCTGTTTCCAGATCTCTGAAGCCAGAGGGAACTCCAGAATAGAGGTCAAGAAGCAGCCCTTCACACTGTGACACTGATCCAGATGAGGGTGTCCTGGCTGTCTCAGCCGTGGACACATCCCCTGCTATCACCGGGACCTTCCTGCGGCAGCTTTCCCAGTGTGTTTAGGATGAAATCCAGACTCACCTGCCCACCTCACGGCATGCGGTCTCCCTGCTCCTCCTGCTCTGTTGACTCTGCTGTGTCATGTTTGAAAAGCTGGCACATGCCAGGCCCTCCCTGCCTCAGAGCCCATGTCCAGGTGGTTCCCGCCTGGGATGCCTAGCTGGCTCCTCACTTTGGGGTCCTCCTACACGAGGCTTCCTGGGGCACAGTCCTCAATATTGTGTCTTCCTTTTGTGCCCTACCCAGGCCACTGGCTTGTTTCAGTGACACAGCATGTGGGCATGTGTACTTATCCAAGGTTTTGCTTCCCCTGGTTTCAGTTACCCAGTCAGCCAAGGTCTGAGAGTGTTAAATAGAAAGTTCCAGAATAAGCAATTCATAAGTTTTGAGTTGTGTGCCATTTTGAGTAATGTGATGAGACCTCACATTGACTGCTCTGTCCTAGGATGTGAATCATCCTTTTGTCCAGTGTATCCATGCTGTATAAGCTACCCACCCATTAGTCACTATGGCCATCTTGGTTATCAGATCAGCTAGGTATTATGGTGCTTGTGATCAAGTAACCCTTATTTTACTTAATAAAGTCACCAAAAGTGCAAGAGTAGTAATGATAGCAATGATATTACACTATATTGTTATAATTGTTCTTTTATTAGTTACTGTTGCTAATCTCTTACTGTGTCTACTTTATAAATTAATCTTTATTTATGATAGGTATGTGTGCCCAGGAAAAAGCATAGCATGTGTAGGGTCTGGTATTGTTCTTGGTTTCAGGCAGCCTGTGGGGGCCTGGAACCCACCCCCAGGGGTAAGAAAGGATGGCTGCATTCTGCAGTTTGGGCTTGGTTATCTTTTTGTCTGTAACCTCTTTGTGTGCGTGTGTGTCTGTCTCATCAGAAACAGTAGCTTCCTGAAGGCAAGGGTGCATCACGTGGGGCCACATAGGTTTGGAGGTGTCATGGGACAACCCGTGCCAGGGTCCCCAGGTCCCAGGCTGTCTGATTGAGCTTTAGGGCCTCTGCTGTCTGGGCCTCCAAGGAGTCTGATCTACCTGGCCTGGCCTGAGGCTGGGCACCTGAGTGGTTCTGACGTGCAGCCCCCTTGAGAACACCGCCACAGCTGGGCACTGTGGTCGTGTGGGAGGGGCAGGCTTCCCTTTGCCAGCCACCTGCCAGGGCCCTTCAGCTGGCCCTGACTCCCAGCTGCGGCCCTCTGGCCACCACGCCATGCTCAGGAGGCTCGGCTGACACCTGCATACCATTGTCCCATGTGAGGAAGCAGCTGGTCCACCCCATGTGAGCTGCCTGAGGTTCACGCGATGATTCAGAGCTACACTTCAGAAGTACTGAGCGAAACCCGAGAGTGGTGGCCTTGGTTTACTGGAGGTGGGCGGAGGCTCCAGAGTCCCAGTCCTGCCTTGTCCATGTCCTGGGTTGGTGGCAGACAGCTGTGATAGATGAGGTTGCCCTGTGTGGAGGCAGCCAGCCGGGTTCTAGGTTCCGCGCGAGAGGCCGTCCTCCTAGCTTCTGGCAGCAGGAACGAGGCCACGCTGCCCTGGGCATGGGCAGTGCTGGCCGTGGGGGACCTCTGCCCTCCGTGCAGCGCTGGGCACAGGCCTTGTCTCTCCTTGTCTGCTCCTCAGGCACGCGTGTGCAGCACGGCACCCGGGGTGAGTGTGGAGGAGGGGTGAGTGGGGAAGGAGCAGCAGAGGCGGGAGGGCCCCGTCTTGCTACCGCAGCCCAAGCAAGGCCAGATGGTGCCAAGGGGAATGTCTGATTTTTCAAACCAATTTTCTGGAAATATTTGTTCAGCATCCATTTAGGTCGATCAGGCAGGAGACGGGGCTTCTTTCTGGCCCAGAGGAGTAGGGCCAGTTGGTATTCTCCCGTTCTGGAAAGTTCCTGTGCAGGGACCTGAATTCAGTGCTCAGGCTGTTTGGCACGCTGTGGAGTGGCTGCCTGGGCACATCGCTGCCTTTGGGCTGGCTCCTGGCCTGTGCCAGCTTTGTCACCCCGCGGTGGGAAGTGGCTTGTGTTTGTGCACCATTTCCGGCACACTCCATGTTCTGCCTGCTTTACGTTTCCAGTCTGCCACAGAGAGTAGATGAGCATGTAAGCGACACCCACACAGGTTTTTATAAAAAAGCAAATGACTTTTTCCAAACAAAGTAACGCTCTCATGGTTTGTCGGACCAGGGAAGAAGCTGCGGGAGCAGAATGCTGTTGAGCAGTCACAGCAGCTCACACGGGGAAGGGCTCCGGGGCACACCCTGGGCTCGACAGATATCCGCAGGGTCTGTGGGTTGGTATTGTCGCTGCTTCTGTTTTTCCCGTGTTGCCGAACAGATGCCCTTGAGGAGTTAGTGCCAGACCCTGGTGTCTACTAGCACCCTGGGGACTCGTCACAAAGGTAGAGCTTGGAGCCCACTTCCAAGGTCCCTCCTGGGTAAGGATTGTGGGGTGGCCCAGGTCTGCGCTGTGGACAGCTGGCCAGGCATCTATGGGCCCCTCCGTGGGAGAGTCACCCTCAGGATGTGACCAGAGCCCTGCAGAGACCTAGCCTGCCTCTGACCTCACCTTTGGTATCCTCCTGTCCAAGGTGTGCAGGAGCTGGAGTTGAACTGGGGACAGGCGAGGATCCCCCGTCACTTGCCACCCTGTACGGCCACTGCAGTGAGAATGATGTCAGCTGTGGCCATGGCTTGGCACAAGCAGCCGGCTTTTGCTCTGTGCTGGGCCCCTTCGGAGGTGAGGGACCCGGAGAGGAGCCCCTGTCAGAGCAGGTGGGGGCTGGCACGGGGGGGGGGGCAGCTGGCTCTGTGAGGTCAGGGCGGGCTTTCTGGAGGAGGAGGCCCTTCACTGGCCCCTGGAGTTGGACTAAATGAAGCACATACTTATCGAGTATCTTCTGAGCGTCTGGTCCTGAGGGAGACCTCGCTGGACAGACCCTGCCCAGCCTCTGCGTAGCTCACGTTTCATTGGGACAGAGGGAGTAAGACCTAAAGCCAGTGAAATCAGCGGAGCTGGTGCTACGTGTGTGACATAAGGAACAAGTAACATCCCTCCGGGGCTGAGGGGCAGGGAGGCCGCGCGAGCTGCAGAGGTCCAAGGAAGGCGCATCCAGGGGCCTGAGGTAGGAAGGAGCACGGCACATTTGGGGGACAGAATGAAGGGTGGGGTCCCGTGACCTGGCTGTCCCCGTGGTCAGGGAAGGGAAAGCTGGCCCACACCACGGCTTGTGTGTGGCCAAGAGATGGAACTCACAGAGAGTCAGCTCAACGTGTCCTCAGGAGGGTCCTCAGACCCTCGACATCCTGGGGTCTGGCTGTCTGTACATGGCTGATGCTTTTCTGGGACAGGTCCTCAGAGTTGCTGGCACTAGGTACTCACACAGATGTGTCCCAGAAAAATCTGCCAGAGCCTGGCACTGTGTGCACACCCTGTAACTCAGCTACCTGGAAGGCTGAGGCAGGAGGATCCCAAGTTCAAGGCCAGCTTGGGCAAGTCAGCAAGATTCTATCACCCCAGTGAACTGGGGGTGTGGTTCAGTGATGGAGTGCCTTGGGTTCCATCCCCAGGAGCCCACCCCTCTCAGTGATCCATCAGTGCACCCCAGAATCACAGCATGGCAGGTGCCACCACAGGACCCCGACCCTTCTTGGAAGGAGCTCTTGGAGGGGTGGTGGCTGCAGGAGCTAGTGCAAAGCCTTGGCAGCTGGAACATGGGCATCTTTGTGGGGGAGACGAGGCTCCTGAGCTGAGCCGTGCTCTGAGGTATGGGCAGAACTGGAAGTGGCCCCGCACTTCTGCACCCGCCCTGTGGCCCCTCCCACCCTGTGCCTCTGCGTGGGTGTGCCTTCTGCAGGCCGAGCGCTGGGCTCCCGGGGGCCCTGGTCTCTCTACAGCCTTGATGCTGTGGCCTGCCTGCGTTAGCGGCCATTCTTAGGGAAACCTCACGGCCCAGAGTGTGTTTCATGATTTTACAGCTGGGGTCCCTTTGTTCCCCAGCCCCCTCTGCCCGCCTCTGCCTGTTTTACTGAAACTGACGTCTAGAAGTCTTTGATTCATTGGGCCTTTTATCACCGAGCCTTCCAGCTGTGATCTGGCGCTGGGGCTTCCTCGGTGCTGGTTGGGGAGACGGCCCTCTTCCATGAGGTGGCTGTCCTGGAGCTGTTCCTGATCAGCACTGCGTCCAGTGGGTGTCCTCGTCCCAGGGGCTTCACTCACCTCTGCCGGTCGCTACAGGGCTCCTGTGGCTCGCAGGGCTGTCTCAGGCGCACAGGGCTGGCTCTGCAGGCAGTGGCCCTCCCCCACTGGGAGGAAGGTGGTTTTGCACAGCCCGGGGTTGGCTTGTCCAGAATAATTCAACTCCACCTGCCGGGTCAGCGAGAGGCAGGGAAGTGTCCTGCGGGCACCTGAGTGGAAGACAGGCCCTCTCCCAGCATTTGTCCCTGGCACCTGTGTGAGGGCAGGTGTCCTGCAGGCTGGCTGGGCTTTGTGCCTCTCATGGGACCTGTTCTCCATGAGCTCAGATAGCACGAGCTGTTCATCACACAGGCTCCTGATTGTCACCATCAGCAGAACAAGGGCAGCATTCTCCAGGAGGGCTTTGCGTGTGACTTGAGAACCTTCCCTGGGCCACCTCTGCAGAAAACCCTTCAGGGGAAATGAAGCTCAGGGAGGCTGCAGGACACCCTGGGCCTGGGCTGTTGGTGCTGTTCTCATCCCTGGGTGGGATTCTTGACGCCCAGCAGGCACAGAGCAGGTACTCGATGGCTGTTTGGTCTTGTTATTAATTATATCAGCAAGTAAACGTAGCTGTGCTAGGAGGGTGTCTGCTGTGCAGGCCGGGGGTCCCAGGCAGGTCAGGGCAGGCTGTGGTGGCTGCGTGGTGGTCTCCAGGCCTCTGAGGCCCCACCGCAAGCCCATCCAGGCCCACCTGCTGGGAGGCCTCGCCTTCCCTAGAAGGGGGGCTCTGGCCAGGTGGTTGGGAACTTTGCAAGGCTGAGCCCCAGGGGTGGCCCTGGGTTGAGGCTGAGCAGGCTGGAGGGCGGGTCTGGCAAGGCTGGATTTTCCTCGGAAAGCGGCCTCCTCTGGCTTGGTCTTCCTTGAGTGTGAAGACAGTTGCCCCATTAAGGCACTGAACAGGGACCACAGTGGCTTTTTAATATCTGTGATTCATGTGGGGAGAGGAGGGGATGTCTCTGAGCTGGGAAGGCTGCAGCAGGTGGACAGGGGGCTCTTCTGGTCTTAAAACCCAGCCTTTGGCATTTGCTTGGCCAGCTCCATTCTCTGCCCACAACTCTTAGTGGCACATAGCAGGGAGGGAGAGTGTGACCTGAGGGAGGGTCGAGGTCATCCTGCCCCTCCTGCCCTCTCCTCCAGGATGGTCTGAGGCAGTGGTCCTCTCTCACCATCTCAGCAGGGCCAGCTATGTGGCTGTAAGGACCTGGAGCGTCATTAGGGCTTGTCTGTGTGGATGGCGTGTGGTCTGGGGCCAGACATTTGACCTTTGCTCCAGGTTTTCTCCAGGTGATGGTAAACGGGCCAGTCCTTCTCCTCAGGATAGGGGCTGATGCGGGGAAGTCCTGTTCCATAGATGCTTCAAAGGGAGGGAGGGAACTAGGCAGGAAAGATATGATTGAATTATTCAAAATACATTGGCAGACTCCTGTTCATCCTTCAAAGCCCTAATGAGGTAGCCCCTCCTCAGCACAGTGTCCTGATTCCCCTGGGTGGAGTCACGAGTTCGTCACACCTGCCTGCAGGGCTTTGCTGTGCGCGTCTCCATCATTGGGCAGACGCTGCCAAGCGCAATTACTGTTCTTTGACATCTGTGTCCGTGACTGTCAGCCACGAATGGCAGGGCCGGGGGCAGCTCTGGCACCTGGCCATGCCCTTGGTACAGAAGGGACCGTGACGTTGCTGAGATGGAGGAAGGCTGGCAGCAGAGGACCACAGCACGGTCCTGGTCCTCTCGTCTGCCTCTCCCCCTGCTCCTCTTATTTGTTCTGACCAGCTCCCAGGAGGGGCACGCAGGCCTGTCCCGGCCCCCTATGGTTTGGGGGTGGCAGGTTCATGGCCGTGGCCTGTACTCTAGCAGGGTTTTGCCCCAGATGCTGGGGCTGTGTGGTGTCTCTGTCCCCTGTTCTCAGGGCTTCCATGCGGGGTCTTTGCTGTGGACCTGTTTGCACTTCTGCTGGCCTGGCCAGTGCAGAGCAGGGGCCAGCTGACCTGGGGCCTAGGCTTCAGAACTCACCAAGGGTCTCTGATGTGGTTTTTCCGGGGAGGGGTGTGTCGTCCCCTCCTCTCAGTGGACCAGTGCCAAAGAACTTGGGCTGCACCTGAACACCATGCAGTGAGGAAGTGTGTGGCCCTGGAAGTCTGATCCCAAAGCCAGCTCCACAGCCGGGGGCCTCTGGCCTTCAGTGATGGCTTTGTAAGAAGCCACATGCCACTGAAGCACCTTCTCACCCACAGTCACCGTGCATGTCTGCAGCCCGGGAGATGGATCGCCGAGCTCCTTTGTGACCAAGGTTTGGAGTGGCCTGAGGTCACAGAGCTAAGGAGCAGGCTGGATTTGAACCTGGGCCAGAGGACCTGGCCTTGCTCGGCCTTGGTTTCCTTCCAACAGAGGGATCTGGTCAGTGGTGGCGAGCCATGCTGAGTGGCAGCGTGTGTCGCATAGCTCAGGCCAGTGTGTCCTGTGCTCAAGGGTTAAGCCTGGGTGTCTGTGGCGGCTGGCAGGGAAGTGGCGAGGAGGGCCATTCCCGAGGGGAAGGCAGTGGCTGTCCCAGGAGACACACTGCTAGATGCCTCACTAGATAAAGAAAAGCCACGGCCCCTTCCCCAGGGACCACTAATCCAGACTGCCATCTGTCCCCGGCTCCACCCCTCCTGGAGGCACACTGAGGTTAAAACAGTGGCACTGTGGTGGCTCGGCATGGAGCTGTCATCCACTACACCTGAGCTGGGATGTCTTGCCGTCACGAGTTCTCAGCCACAGCTGCTCCTGGGCCAAGTCTCCTGGGACATCCAGAAGTGCCAGGATGTGGCCTTTTGTTTTTGTCCTTTCTGGGTCCCTGTAGTGCCAAGATCACGGGTGTCACTGACTGGAAGATGTGCTTTTCTAGGGAGTTAGTTCACGGACTCCTTGGGTGAAGGTGAAGGTGAGCTGGGCCGCCCTCGGGCAGGCCCCACCCCCGCTGGAGTGCTGCAGAGCAGGGACCTGGAGCCAGCTGGGCTTCCAGCCCCGGCCCCCACGGCACCCCCTTGCAGTCTGAAGACTGCACTGGGTTGCCATGTGTCCCAGGGACCTGGCGCCCTCTGTCTCCTCAGGCCCCGGTGCCTGCTCTGTGTTCTCTGGAGCATAGAAGAGGTGGGGACGAGAAGGGGCGCGCTGAGCCCCTCCACGCAGACGAGGCACCTTCAGGGGTGCAGCTGAGGGTGAGAGTTCCACCAGCCCTGGGGCCCTGGGATTCAGTTCCTGCCTACGTGGCTTAGGCTCCTTCTCCTCCCTCGCCTCGCTCCTGTCCAGGCCCCGAGGAGCCCCCTCGTACCTCGTGTAGAGCAGCATAACCACCCCTCTGCGGCCGTGAGCCCTGTGACTGCATCTCCCAGGACTGCCTGGGACCGCTCCTCCACCCATGATGGGCTCCGGGTGCAAGGCGGGAGGTTGCGGCTTAGTTCCTCTTCCCCAGGGGCTCAGGATGGTGGAGGGTGTTGGGGTGACCGGGAAACGGGCAGGAGAGGGCGAGAGCTAGCAGGTTGGTTATTGGCCACTGCATCTGTTTCCTGGGGTGCGGTCACCCTGTTGGCTGGTGGCCTAAACAGCACAGTCATCTCCCTGTGGAGGCTGAGGTCCCAGGTCAAGGTGTCTGCAGGACTGGTTCCTCCTGAGACCCCTGTCCTTGGCTTATAGGTGACCGTCTTCTTCCTGGATGGTCCCTTTGTGTGTGTCTTATAAAGACTCCAGATTGGATGAGAGCCCACCCTGGTGACACCCCTGACCTCTCTGAAGCCCCTGCCTCTCGACAGTGCCATTCTGAGGTCCCAGGGATTAGGGCTTCAGCGCAGGAATTTGGGGAGACAGTTCAGGCCCTAACAGTCACGTGCTGTGCCCTGGTACAGCGGGGAGACCATGCTGGACACTTGAAGGTGGAGTTTCAGCGTCAGTGCCTCCTGCTGGCCCTGTCCCCCATGTGCTGACCCTACAGCTGGCTGGTCCTCGCCCTTCTAGTCACCCCATCCACAGGGTCCTGGTGAGCACTGTGCGGGAGGACACATTTAGAGCATAGGCTTGGCCTAGACCTGGCTTAGAGGATAACTGAGAATTAGCCGTCGCTGTCCCGTGGTGGGAGCCCAGGGTGTCAGGCAGTACCAGGCCCGTGTGCACTGCCCCTCCACCCATGTGACCCAAGGCCACCACCCAAGCCAGGGGGTGTCCCTATGATGTCCATTGCACAGACTTGGCAGCTGGGTCTGCCTCCACGGGTGGGATGGGAGCAGCACCACCTGCCTGCAGCCAGGCTGCCCTGTCCTGTCTCTGAGTGGGCTCTGGGGGAGGCCCGCTCTGCCTTGCTCTGCTTTGTGACTTCGCATGGGGGTGATCGGGCTCACTGAGTCCTGGTTTGTCCGGTTGCCTCCCTGGGCCTCAGGCCGGGGCTGCCTGTGCGAGTGTCCCTTCTTTGGTGCGGGGCTCAGAGCTCAGAGTCAGCAGCCCTCCCTCCGTGGGGTGCCATTTCCTCTGCTCCCTCTGTTTCCTCCCTCAACAGCATAGCAAAGTCCTTCCCTTCCTGCAGTGCCATGGCCCTGGGAGGACTTGCCCTCTGCCTGAGTGACGGGAATTACCTCCCAGAGGGTTCCAGGTGCCAACCTGTCAGCCCCTGTGCCCGCCCTGCCTGGACTCTGAATCGAGAGGGCTGACCTCCTCCCTTGCCCAAGGGGCTCTGGAGCCTGTCCAGAAGGAGTTCTGTGTGTCAGAGTTGGCCTTCCTTCCGGGAAGTCCCTGCTGGAGCTGCCAACCCGTCTGCTTTGATCCTCTAAAAGTTCCTCCTGGGCACTTTGCTTGGAATCCCGCCTGTTCTCATCACACCCTCCTCAGAGTGCCGAGGCCAGCTGGCCACCCACAGGCTGGGCAGTGGTCAAGGCTGCGGCACCTTAGGACAGCAAGGGTCTGCATGCCTGTGTGTGAAGGAAATAGACCTCGGGAAGATCCGTCAGGTTCTCCAGAGAAACAGAGCAGATTTGGGCCCGGAAGGCTGAAGTCTGCCAGGCCGTCTCAGTTTGCCTGTAAAGGTCAGCAGGGCCAGCAAGTGTGATGGCCCAGGGCAGGCTGTTGGCAGGGGATTCTCTTGTAATTGGAGAGGGGTCCATGTTTTCTTTCATTCAGGCCTTTTGCTGATTGAATGAGGCCTGTCCACATTATGGAGGGCAATTCAGTTTATCAACTTATTCTATGACTTATCTGTGTCATCTAAAAACATCACAGAAACACTCAGAATAACATTTGCCCAAATATCTGACCACTTCATGACAGTTAATAATCACACATGGTCATACCATCTGTCCGTTCATCTGTCCACCCACCCACTCACCTCCCTATTTGCCTTCTATCCCTTTGTCCACTCATCCGTCCGTCTATCCACCCACCCATCTGCCCACTTGTCCACCCCTCTGTCCATCCATCCCTCCATTCATTTGTGGGCTCACCCAGCAAGTGTTCATGGGATGCTTGTATAGTGCACGGGCGATACCCAGGTGTCCAAGACCACCTGATGGAAGAGACGAGTCCAAAGTTACCCTGCAGGAAGTGGACCATCCTGTAAAAGGGGCCAGGCAGTAGCCAGTGGGGCTTGGAAGAGACAGAGGGTCATTGCTCCTGGGTGGGGAAAGGATCTGGGAAGGCTTGATCATGGAGTGGTCTTGGCACTTAAGGCACAAGTGTGACCATTCTGGCTTGGGTAGGCAGCAGAGCAGGTGTCCAGGCTGATGGTGTGGCGTGAGCCGTGGCAAGAAGCTACATGTAGTGCCTCTCGGAATGGAACGGGGGGCTCCAGGCTGGCAGAGTGTGGGGTGTGGGCTTTTTGGGGTAGAGAGTGACGCTGCAGAGGGGCTCGGGCAGGGTCGGAGGGCTGAGGCGGGTGGCTGGGTTTCTCCGGCCAGACACATAGGTGCCCATGGACCCTGCGTTGTTTAGAGATGCAAAGCTCAGGCTGCACTGCAGACCTGCTCTCTGACATGGGCCACCGAGAGCCTCAGGAAGGTCAGGTTGGAGAAGTGGTACTTAGGTGACGTTGCCTCGGACGCAGGGCGGGCTTGGCGGTTCTGCACCTGGGCTCAGCGTGCAGAAGGCCTGGAGGGATGAGGCTGTGAGTCCTGGAAAACCTGTGGCTGTGAGGACAGTCCAGGGGAGCGCCCAGAGGCCTGGTTCCAGTAGGAGGAAGGGAAGGGAACACCTTGGTGACGAGGCCACCTCTGTCTGGGGAGGCGGCTGCTGTCTGAGCCAGCTCAGGGCCTGTCCCCATGGGCTCCTCTCAGGTGCCCTAGGACACTAGTTAGCGAGCAGGCACGGCATGCTGGCCTCATGTGTCACCGCCCAGGCAGCCCAGTGTGGTGGAGTCATTCTTTCATCATCCCCACGGCCCCCCAGGGTTCCCATCCCCAGCTCAAGCTCTTAATTTGCTTTCCCGCCGAGCCTCGCGGTCCGTGACCTTTAGACTCCTGCTCAGCTCCGACATTTCAATCGGAGCCCCCAGCACTGGGGCTTTGCATAATGAGGGGCCCCTGCCCATGCCAGCTGCTGCATATCGGTGAGAGGGTGCCAGGCTGTGCAGTGCCTGCCCTCCCCCTCCCTGCCCAGAGTGGCCCCTCCCATGGGCAGGGGTGCCGTGGGCAGGCCTGGAGCCGGGTTCAGTCCCACCTGGGCACAGGCTCAAGATCCAGGGTGGGCAAGGCCCTGGGTCATCCCTGCCCCCAGGGGCACTGCCACAGGGTCGAGCTGTGACATTAGTGATGAGGCAGTGCTGCTCATCTGCTTTCTACGGTACTGGTCAGCAGAGACCTGGGGCCTGCCTTCAGTGGCTCACACACAACTACTGCCTCTGACAGAGATGGCCAGGCTGGGGACAGTGGTGGTCCCCCTCCCTGGGAGGTGAGAGGAGACTTCCCCGGGAGGAGTGGCATGGCAGAGCCTCACCCCAGTCTGGGGATGTGCTGGAGCAGGCACAGGTGTGGGCCAGCCCCATCAGCTGGGGGCTAGGGACCAAATGCCCTCCAGGGATGTGTTCTGCAGAAGCCACTGCAGGTCAATCTGCTGGTCTTATTCTGTGGGGAGACAGCGTTGGGGTTACCTCCTGTGCTGTCAGGGCTGCAGCCCAAGGACTTCCAGGGTATTGTGTTGCCTGGTGCCCTAGGAGGGTGGCCTCTGTGGGGTACCTCTGGGTGCTGATGTGGCAGTGCGGCCAGGGAGGTTGACTGATGTGCTGGTGTCTGGGCTTCAAGGCCTGGAGGGAATCTGGCTTCATGCTGCCAATGGGGATCTGGGGCCAGGCAGACATCTTTCCTGTCCTGTGTGGTCTGCCTCCCTGAGCCACATGGGCAGGTCCTGAGTCGTGGTCTCACAGTGCCAGGCAGAGAGCAGGAAGTGAGCATGTGCTTACAGGCACGCGAGCATGGCTTGCCACCCTCTTCTGCTGCCTGGCGAAGGCCCTGTCCCTGGCAGTCACTGGTCAGGGCATGCCCTCAGGGGCAGCAGCTTCTCTGGGTTGGGCAGTCAGGGAAGACCCTGGAGAGGAGATGGGGTTCAGGCTGGACCTGAAGTCTCGCAGGAGGGATGGTAGGGGATGTTGGCCCCGGGGAAGAGCAGGGGTGGCTCTGGCACAGGGTGTCAAGGGCTAGGCTGCACGGAACCTTGGGTGGGTCCCGGCTCTGCCTCCATGGCTTCCTCTGGTGGCTTTCTCCTCTGAGCCTCGCCGTCCTGCCTGTGACTTGGTTTCACAGTGGGTGGGGGGAGCTGGTGCCCGTCTGTGGTGACCACGTGCCCTGTGCTGGCCTCCAAGGTGCCCTGAGCACTGGCTTTCCTGGTTGTCCCAGGCCCTCCTGCTGCTGGGGCCCATCTGCAGCGTTCGCAGCTGGATGGGAGGAAGCAGGCCGGCCTCCTTCCCAGGGGTCCTCGTGCAGTCCTCAGCAAACCCTGGTGGAGCCTTTGTGTCTCCCAACTCCAGGATGAGCAGCAGAGGCTCAGAGAGGTGTGGTCCTTGCCTGAGGTCACACAGGAGGTCCAGGCCTGGTGCCCATGGCCTTGAGGCCTGAGCTGTGGCTCTAGACCATCAGCATTTCTGCATGGACTTCTCAGCATGCTGCATGGAGGCCCTGGGGTTGCCTGGAGCCTGGCCCTGGGGGGCAGCTTTCTGCGGAGGCTGATGTCGAGTACCCAGGTAGAGTCTCCGTGTGACTGGGGTCCATTTTGGTTGCTCAGGTGGCCATGAGAGGCCATGCCCCTGGTGGCAGGGGGCAGATCCTGCTGCCTGAGTCTGCAGGTGCCTGCTGTGAGGAGTGGGCATGGGGCTCGGGGAGCAGGTGGGTCTCTCCTGTGTGCTGCAGAGGTGAGGTGCCTCCGGGTTGGTGCAGGGGCGGCTTCTGATGGTGGGCGATGCTGTCAGTGCCGGGAAGTGCGGGCGTGTGTGTGGGCACCCGGGGGCATCTGCATGTCCACGACAGTGGGTACCTGTGCATGGGAGGCCTTGTGCTGGGCAGGGAGGGAAAGAGAACAAGGCCATGAAGCCCTGTGGGGTAGAGTGCACAGACAGGTGCTGCACCCGCTCCTTCACATGCACGACCTGCTTGTAAAGACATGTGTGTGCAGCGGAGACGGTAGAGAGGAGGCATGTGAGGAGTCTGGCAATGGAGGCGCTGACCTTGGTGGCACTGACTTTCTTGATGGCACTGACCTACTTAGTGCCCCCAAGAGGTCTCACCGAAAAGGTGACTGAGAAATTCTGTGCGGGAAGGAGCCACGTGGGAGTCACAGGCCAGAAGGCTCCAGGCAGCCCCCAGCAGGTGTGGAAGTCCCAGGCAGGGCAGTGCCAGCATGAGACCTGACTTGCCATTGGTTCAGAGCAGTGGGCGAGGGGCGAGGGTGGGGGGCAGCGGGGCAGGTGAGCCGATGGCGGAGGGGAGAGTCTCAGAGTGATTGCCTGGCCCGTGCGTCAGAGGCCCTGCAGCGTTTGGGGACCCCCTGCCACTGTGCCGTGGACCTCGACACTGCCGCTTCTTATTGTGCAGACACCTGGCTCTGGAGGGCTCACCCTGCATGGGCGGCGGGGCCCCGGCCAGGCCCAGCCGCTCACGATGCTGGTCGACGTGGCTGGCATGCGGTCTTGGTGGCTATTTTTAGTTCCTGGCAAAAGCAGAGGAGGAGTTTGGGGCCCCAAGTCCAGCCAAGAACGGAAATAGAAATGTGAAGTTTCTGACAAGCCAGATAACACGGCCATTTCCATCTTCCTCTTTAGTAAATCCAACTTTAACAAAATTGATTGCAGTAAAAATAGATGGCCTTTTCACGACACCCAGAGAAAGCTCGGGATCCAAAGGGATTCCTGCTTCAAACAGTCTTTATCTTGTGATTAGGAAAAAGCCTTTCTTCTTCCAGCCGCTCTGCAGCCGTGGCCACCAAGCTGCTCTTTCTAGAAGAGACCCCTCTTGGTGGCTGGCATCTGCTTCCAAAATGGCTCCTCCCAGGTGGACCCTACCCACCCCAGGCGGGAGCAGTCAGGTTGGGCTCTGGGGCAGGTCTGGGGGCTGACCCTGGTGCTGTTCTGAGTTTGTCATGGATTCAGCAGCTTCGCTGAGCACGCACCGGGGGCAGGTGTTGTGCCTTGGTGAGGAGAGCAGGTGGGACTCTGCACCTGGGCTCAGCCTTCCCGCTCAGTCCCGTGGAGCCTTGCTGCTCCACCTGTGGCTGGACTAGCTGTCCCACCCTGGAGGTGCTGTGAGTCACAGAAGCTCCTGTGCAGAAGGCTCCGTAGGACACAGAATGACGAGCCCCCACCTCGTTCTTTGCCCTCTTGTCCTGTTGGGGACGTTCAGTCAGTTGGCATTTCTTAGGATGGGTACCATGGTCCTTCCAAAATGGGTTACCTCTTCTTTGGTCCTGAATTGGGGTCCAAGCAAGAGAAAGAGCTTGGTGCTAAGACTGGGTGTTCTGGTCTGTGAGGTCCTAAGAGCATGGGCCAGGGCGCGGCTGGCTGGCTGTCCTCTGAGACCTGAGGGGAAGCTGTGCCTTCTGCTGCCCCAGGGACAGGCAGGCCCCTGCGAGGCCCGTGGTGGAGATGGACAGAGAGCTGCGCTTCTGGGGGCAAAATGAAATTGCTGTCACGTGCCCGTTTGACGAGCCTGATGTACTCAGATGAACGAGCGATGATTTTATTAATTTTGGATGCTGGCTCTGGAGAAAAAACAGATTTAATCAGACTTAATTAGAAGAGGCTGTGAAGGTAGAGGGAGCCTTTATGTGACGTCTAAGTGGGGGGTCCTGGGCCTGAGGTGTTATTGATATTCTTCACTGGGCCTGAAAACAATCTAGTGTGTTTCCTGCGTGCCTGTTAGGGTGGTCAGGCCCTGCAGGGAAGATGGCCTGGGTCTCCACGATCCTCCCAGTGGCCAGATAGCAAGCTCGGTGGTGGCTAGAGTGTCATTCTGCTTGGGCCTCCCTGGGGGAGCTGAGCAGGGCAGCCCTCTGGGGTCCTCTTGAAGGTCCTGACCTGTGGCCACACTCCACCTTTCCTTCCCCAGACCCTGGCTCCCGCAGCCTCTTCTTCCTGGCAGGGACCTGCCCTCCACCTGCTGTCTGGACACCACCATGGCCCCTCGAGCCCAGCAGGGAGGGGCCCCGTGGCGGGGCCGCGCCTCCCCATCCACTTCTGTGGCTCTTCCCTGCTCCCTGAACGGCTTGATGCCTCTGTCTGTGCCTCTTTTCTGTTGCCCTGGTCGCCACTCTCCAAGAGCCTGCCAAGCTGCCACCAGTATGAAGAGCCTTGCTTTCTCACTCGCAAGGGCCACTCAAGGACACAGTGGCTGCCTCGGGCCTCTGTGGAGAGCTGGAGCCCAGCATCCAGGGACTGGGGCAGGGCGGAGGTGTGAGCGCCTGACCTCCTTTGGGAAGGATGGCACCCTGCTGTGCTGACACCTGACTGGAGCCCTCTGCCCCTGCCACAGTCCCCTGTACACTCTCCGACCTGTGCTTCTGTCCCCTCAATGACCCCTGGAGGCTTCAGTTTTCTTTCCTGGGATCTTGTTGGTCCCGGTGGCCGCCCCTGGATGAAAGTGGTCATTGCTGGACCTGGCTCTGGGAAGAGACTTTACGAGGGCCAGTTTGGAGCTAGCAGCCCACGTGGAGGAGTGGCCAGTGCTCTGTTGGCCCCAGGAGCCCTGAGCATGCTGTCCCGGAGGCCCTGGCTGGAAGGCTCTGAAGCAGGCACTTGGCCCTGCCCTGCCCGTGTTAGGGAAGGGAGTGAAGGAGAAGAGAAGCAGCTCTTTGATTTCTTTGTCTTTGAAGATAAAAGCTCAGGAATTTGTCAAAAAGGGCGAGGCCGGAGCTCCCCCCATCCTGCAGAAACTGCTGTGGGGAGGAGGGTGCTGCTCCTGGAAGAGCAGGGATCTGCCATCTCCTGCAAGCCTGTCCCCAGCATCTTGTGGTGGCTTCCTCATCAGTGGGCAGGACACAGGAAGGATTCAGGGTTCCTGTAGATGTGGCTTCTCAGGTCAGCTCAGCCCTTCAAAGGTGGGGCTGGGGCGAGTGGCCCGGGCTTTCCATGCCCAGGGCTGTGGTGATGACCTAGCCCTGCAGGCTGTGCTCCCCAGAGGAGTGGCGGCATGGTGAGCTCCCGTGGGCGCAAAGAGAGAGGCGGCAGGGCAGGCACTGGCCGGGTTGTGCCAAGGGGCTGCATGGATGGTCCTCCTGGGAGCGTGGGCCCTGACGGGGCCGTGACGGGGCCTGGCTGTTCTGCCTGCTCTGGAGAAAGGGGAGAGAAGAGCCAGCCCCCCGAGCTCTGCTCTAATCAGGCCTCGCGCCTGTAAGGGACGTCTCACTGTCAAGTCACCTCAAAGAGTCCTTCCTGGGGATTCATAATTTGTTTGATACATAACGTGGTGCCGTCCAGGCGTCACTTGGAATGAAGATGAACTCTAACTTGCCGGGGAGCTCTGGGGCGGGAGTGTGGTGATTGGAAGTGATTATGTTCCTGATTCTGCCTGGTCACTTCTCCCCCTTGCTGCCAAGGTCGATTCAGTGATGGCTGGAATCTCTGGGGTGCCTGGGGCCTGGCCACCCCAGGGTGGGGCCTGTTCTTGCTCCCAGGTGGGGGCCCTTTGGTGGCTTCAGGGGCTGTCTTCTGAAGGGGCCTCACCTCAGCCCAGGTCCTGTCAGGATGCTAAAGCTGCGACTGATGCTCTTCTCCCTGAAGGGGCAGTGAGAGGGGCAGTGGTAGCTACCAGAGGACC
This sequence comes from Geosciurus inauris, assembly GCA_004024805.1. Taxonomy (NCBI): domain Eukaryota; kingdom Metazoa; phylum Chordata; class Mammalia; order Rodentia; family Sciuridae; genus Geosciurus; species Geosciurus inauris. Next base: position 48,274 of record PVHX01004313.1, on the reverse strand, counting down.
TGGCCGCTTGCTGCCGCTGGCCAAGCGTGTCCATGGATGGTCTGGATGACGTGTGTTTCACACCCAGCCTGACCTTCAGTTTCAGTTGCCAGATGAAACAGGATGCTCAGAGAAACTTGAGTTTCAGATAAATCATGAATATTTTTTAGAATAAGTACAACCCAAATGTTCCCTGTGGGGACTGGGGATGGGACACAGGGCTGGAGCATTTGCCTGGCATGCATGAGGCCCCAGGTTCCATTCCCCAGCACCACCACCAAAACGAGACAAAACAAAACAAAAATAAAACCAAATATTACCCGGGGACGGACTTATACTAAGAAATGATTCATTGTTTATTTGAACTTCAAATTCAAATAGCGCATGGGACATATACTAAAAATAATTCATTGTTTATTTGAAATTCAAATTCAAGTCTCACGTGGGACATACTTATACTAAAAAATCCTGAATAATCTGTTGTTTATCTGAAATTCAAATTTAACTGTACTGCTGTATTTTTATCTGTTGGTCTGCAGCCCGGTGGTTGGTGGCCCCTGTGGGCTGGATCATGGTGGCTCGGCTGCCTTGACCTCTTAGGGTGGCTGGGAGGCACCACCAGCCGGCACACAGAGGTCCCCATGGACACCACTGCGAGGAGACCCTCAGCTCACCGCATGCCCATCCTGCTGTCCTCCGCCCTGGTCCTGTCAGGCTCAGAGCTCTTTCCAGTTGCCCCATGTCCTGCTGAGAGGGAGCTAGGAGTGACCTGGGGGGCTGGGCCGGGCCTAGAGCACCCCCTTATCAGGTCCTGGCTTCTCCGTGTCCAGGCCTGGCTAGCTGCCCTCTGTCTTGTTTGGACCCTACACTTGGTCTGCCATGTGGTCTCTCTGTGGTCCCAGGTGGGCCACCTTCCTGCTGGAACAGTGCGAGGGGCTGGCTACTGTCCCTCTCCTTGTCATTCAGTGCATTTCTCTTGAGCAGCTTGGGGCCAGGCACAGATGCAGGTGACCGCCTCGGACCCCACCTGGTGTGTGGCGTGGCTGGAAGGGAAGCGGGGATGTGCAGGAGACACGGGACTCTCTGGGTTGACACCGCTCCCCCCGGTTCCCTGGGTCTTCATCTTCTGTTCACGGTTATGGATGCCCCTCTGAGCACGCCAGCTCCTGGGCTGGACGTGGGGCGGGTGCGTGGACGGGGAGGGCAGAAGGCTATGGCTGCGTGCTGTGCCGTGAGGCCTGGGACCCTCACTCACCACACTGCGTGGTCGACCACCTTGAGCGTCTGCCCTGTGCCGGGCAGGGGGGCCAAACACAGAGAGAAAGGCAGAATCCAGCAGCCACATGGTCAGGGACCCTGGGGACAGTCTGGGGGGTGAGTGCACTGCCTGTGGGGTGTCTCTGTGTTGTGGTAGGGGGTTTGCTGCCCAGGCCCATCCAGCCAGGTCTATCCTGTGGGCTCCAACCCTTCCTCCGTCCCCCCCCTTCTGGGACAGCCTCCTGCTGTCCCCAGCCTGTGCATCCTTCTGTCCGGGTCCGATGTCAGCTTTTGGCTCCAGCTTTCTGTAGCCCCCACTAGGGTGCCCTCGACACCACAGCCTGCATTTCCTCCTTGGTCTGAGCTGGTGATTGGTTGGTCAGTACCAGAGTTAGCTTTAAAGTGTCTGTGTGCCCCCTGGCATGTCATCCCTAGTGGGCAGGGGCCATGCTTGATGGTTCCCAAGTCATCCCATGGTCACTTGGCTGGGACACCTGGACAGTGCTGGCCAGAGGGCATGAAGTAGAGAGTCCAACAGCAGGCAGGCAGCTGTGTGTGGCTGGTGAGTGTTCAGAAGGTGGCCAGCCTTGGGCCTCTGAGTGGCCATGGGTTGTGTTTCCTGGGGAGTGTCTGGGGCTCTGTCCCTGGGCATTGTTCCCGGGTCTTCCTTCTCTGAGAAAGGCCTGGGGTCACCTCCAGGTGTGTCCTGGGATTGTGCTCACAGGTGCTGGATGAGAAGTTATGGTTTTACCACTCTGAGGCTGCTCTCGGGGCTGCATGTTGGAGGCAGGTCTTGGATGGTGAGCAGACCCTAGGCTGCCTGTGCCCCGCCAGGCCACAGGAGGACTGGGGTTCTGAGAACGGTGTGTGGCTTGCCCCCTGTGCCAGGGCCCCCAAGACCACCCCAGGCTTGATGGTTTTGTAGGACACACAAGACACACACAGATGCACCCAGGGCCCCGATTCATTCCACGGGAAATGGGGAGAGCAGAATCAGCAGCAGGAGACAGCCCCTGGACAAAGTCCAGGAGCCCAGGCCGTCCAGAGTTCCCTCCTGGTGGAGGCTGGGGATGCACTTGACTCCCCAGGAAGGAGCTATGACAGCACGTGTGGTAGTGCCACCAGGGAGCCCAGGAGAGACTCAGTGTCCAGAGTGTTCACTGGGCTGGTGCCCTGGGCACCTTGGTGGGCCTGTGCCAAACCTCCAGACTCCCAGAAGTGGGGCAGGTATCTATACAGACCTCACTGTCCACATACACCTCACCGTCTACGTAGACCACTGAGGCACAAGGGCCTTCTGTCAGTCTGCCTGGGCACCTCCTGGCCTCCAGGCTCCCAGATGCTGGCCCTGCTCAGGCTTCCCTCGGGCCTGCCGGGCCATGGCCTCCAGAGTAGCAGAGCCCAAACCTCCGACTGCCCTGGTCTTTGTGTGCCTGCCCCTTTCCCGGGCTCCTAGCAGGCCTGGCCAGGTGGTGGGATTCTGGTGGGCCCGCAGCCTGGAGCAAGGCACTCGCCCTTTTCTGGCATGGAGTTATTCTTCCTGCTCGGCCCAGACACCCTCCCTCTGTCTTGGCTTCCCCTGGGCTCTCCCTGGCCTGTCCCTGTTGAGCAGGAAGGAGAGAGTGCCCACTCCCCACTTCTGAGCACGGGGCTGGGCAGCGGCAGGAGTGGGCCGCCTCCTCTTGGCAGCAGCAGTGGCCAGCTCTGGCTGCACCCCAGAACAGCTGCCCGGACCCTCAGCCTGAAGAGCTGGGCTGAGAGTCTCTAACTCACACTGGCAGCACGGCCTTGAACCTCTGAAGCCGCTCTGCTGACCCATGAGCCCGGGCTCCGGGGGCCTAGGGGCCCTGCCCAGGGCCGCCGCCTGTACTGCTGTGTGATGCGGCTCCTCGGGGTGGAGGGCTCCTCCTGGACGTGCAGCCTGGTCCTGCCCTGCCCCCCAGGCCACGGGCTGCATACTAAGTGGGGTGCAGCAGGCCTGCTGAGCCCTGTCAGAGCCCCTGCATCCCCAGGGGTGATGAGCAGGGTGGGAGGAGGCGCTGCGGGTTGGGCTTGGCCGACACCCCTGGCTGGAGCAGGAGGGCTCCAGCCTGCAGAGCCCCGTGTGAACCCCACAGCCCCACCTGCCCTCCCTGTTGAATAATCAGGGGAAACCCTTTTTGGGCAATTAGGAGATGACACTTCAGGCCCAAATAGCTCCCCCGCTGGGTTTTGTTCTGGGAGGTGTTTAGAATGTGGGTGAGGGGACCCTGGCTTCAATATGTGCAGGGGGGCCTGGCCAGCTGGGTGGGAAGCTGGGGACAGGGAAGCAGCCCTGGGAACCCAAGGTGTCTGTGTGCCTTTCCAGCGAGCGCAGGCCTCGCAGTGTGGATGGGACGGATGGTGTGGGCCCTGTCCTGCAGCCCCATGGGGTCTGGAGCGAGAGGCGGGTGAGGTGCCCAGGCCTCTTCTCCTCCTCTCTGGAACTCCACAGGAGCCAGAGCTACTCCCTTACAGAGCTTCACCCTCACCACCTGGCCACCCCATGTGGCACTCAGCTGAGGACAGCAGCCTGGAGACCAGAGCCCCTGCCTGAGTCTGCTGGAGTCTGACCTGTTTCTTCACCAGGTTATGGCGAGTGGGAATCGGCGAGCCCACGAGGAGGTCCGCACCTCTCTGTGTGCCAGCCTGCGGGCATGAACCTGGCACTTTCACAGCGGCCCCAGGGGGCAGGAACTGGTCCCATTTTACAGATGAGTAAAGTGAGATCCAAATGGTGAGCAAGGAGACAGGCCGTGTCCTTCCTGACTTCTGAGGGGGTACAGGGGTGTCACCTTGAGGCCAGGCCCCTCTGCGTCTGCACTGTGGAGTCCTCTGCCATTGGTAGTGGACACTGTACTGTCCTGTGCCCAAGCTCCTGGAGGAGCCCCTGCCCAGTAGTGCCTGGTTGTCTTCTGTGGGGCCACAGCTGAGGGGCTGCCAGGTTTGCTTTTGATCTGCATCCTGTGTGCTGAGGTTGGTCAGGGGTCACTGTCCCCAAATATGCCATGGACAGGAAAGTGGCGGCTCCAGTGATGCCCCCAGGGAGCCCAGGTCTGAGCCTTGCTTCATCTGGGACTGTCACTGGAAGGTGGCACGACAGTCCCAACTTTGTGGGAACATTGGGGCCGATGGGCACAGCTCATGGGTCCCCTGCAGCCACTCTAGTGCAGTGTGCCTGTAGCCAGGGGGACACCAAACTGCACTTGGTGAGAGTCCAGGCCAAGCTCAGAGGCAGGGACGGCGGGCCCTGAGCAGTGGGTTGCCTCCCAGCTGGTGGAGGAGCGTGAGGCCAGGGAGGCACAGGCTGTCCCGTTAGTGGGGCGTGGAGATGGACTTGGGGTTCTGATGCCTGGTCCTGGGGAACCAGAGGCTGTGCTCAGAGCCCGGAGTGTGAGGGGTGCCTGCTCCTGCCTCCCGGTCTGGCCTCTCAGCCCCGTGTGCCACCCTGGGAGGGAGGCTGAAGCCCTCCCTGTGGCGGGGTCCTCGGCTGCTCCCACTGGCTCTGTGGTGGAGGATGTGCCGCGCCAGGTGAGCAGATGTTCCTGAGGCTCCTGTTGAGGGCTGAGCACGGTCCCCCACGGCCACACACTGTGTGTTCCTCTCCTGGGCAAGCATGGTGGCACCACAGCAGGGCACTCAGCACCAGAGGATGAGCCGATCAGAGCCTCCCAGCGTCCAGGTGCTGGACCCAGGTGTGGGCCTGGGCCTGCTCTGGGCTCTACCATCCTACAGGCTCCCTTAGGTGGCCCTGCCTCGGGTCTGCTCTGCGGGCTCCAAGATCAGAGGCTGAAGGTCACCTGCTGCCCGCCTGCCCTCGGCTCCCCTTTGGTGCTCTGGTAGGACAGTCTGGCCCCCTCAAGCTGTCAGGGAGCATCTCAGCGGAATCCCCAGATCTCATCTGTGGCTCAAAGCCAAGTGTCCGTGCCCAGGGACAGGGTTGGTGTCCACAGGTGGCTGGGGGCCTCTGTGGGGAGCGAGCAATGCCAGGCAGGCCAGCATGGGAAGCCCCCAGAATCTGCACCTGGGGCGCCCCCAGAATCTGCACCTGGGGCTGGCATGAGCACTTCCCATGTCCCCAACGAGGAGCGCTCCTGACCTGCTGTTGGCTCATAGCGTGGACTGTGGCCAGCGATGAGTGAGGCTCCAGGATACTTCCCTGTCTCCAGTGGTGCTGTCCACCTCTGAGTGCTGTCCCCGCAGCCAGGCTCCTCCCACCCTTCCAGGCTCTGCCCACTGGCCCCTCCTCCAGGGAGCCTCCCCAGGAGCCTGGTGCGCTGGTGCCAGGAAGTGTGTGCAGAGCAGGTGGAGGCAGAGCCCTGTGCGCTCCAGTGGGACGCGGGCCTGTGCAGCGCAGCCTCCGAGTGTGTTCGCACACCGGCAGGTGACCTGAGCCCCAGGCATCAGTGAGGCCCCCACACGGTGTGGACGGCAGTGTGGCTGGAGCACAGATACGGGGTGGCTCCTTGCCCTGCCCGATGTGGCTGACGGAGGATGACACACTTTAATGGGCACTTCCGTCCTCGGAATGTCTGTGCTTACTGGGAGCTTGGTGTCTGGGTGATGAACCCGTCGTCTGCTGAGCGCTGGAGTGCTCAGAAGAGAAAATTATTGGAATGAATAAACATCACAATATTTGTACCCAAACATTCCTTTAAAATATAGTGAAAAACATGTCGCTGACACTCTGGTTGTTGGCCAGCTGTAAACGGCATCATAAAACAATGGAATGCAAACCTGCCAGGCTGCAGCCCCTCCTGGCCATGCAGAGTGGTGTGCGGCAGGGGGTGGGTACCCACCGCACCAGGGTGTGTCCTGGCTGTGTGACTCAGGGCGAGTCACCTAACCACTCTGGGCCTCTCGTTCCTCTTCTGTGAAAAGGAGGAGGATGGCTTTTGTGAGGGTTGGAGACGGCGTCTGGACATGACCGTCCTGTGTGCACGCGTCATGCACGACAGTAGTCCTCAGCACCATGGCTGGTGACCTGGGCCGGGACCTAGTTTATGTCCTCTAACTCATTCTTTATTATTATAATTTGTTATTGTTGTTATTGGGGGTACTGGGGTTGAACCCGGGGTGCTGTGCCACTGAGCTCCATCCCCAGCCCTTCTTAGGTTTTACTGTTGTTCATTCTGAGACAGAGTCTCGCTAAGCTGCCGAGGCCGACCTTGCACTCGCCACCTTCCTGCCTGGGCTCCAGAGTCCGGGATTGTAGGGGTGCTCACCGTGGCCTCACAAATGGTCCATTTTTAAAAAGGCCCTTGTCCTTGCTTACATTTCCTTCCCCTTTCCAGGCATGCACCTATTTTATATGTTTATGATGCTTGATGCCTTACACTTTAATTGAACTTTTGTAAAATGCCTCATCTCCTCAGAGGGTTGGTTGCTGCAGAGGTGGTTTCTACTCCTGTGCCAGTTAGAGGTGTGGCCCCTGTGCCAGGCCTGGGCATGAAGCAAGCACCCCTGAGAGCCATAGCTGGTGATGCAATGGTGATTTGGTGGGCCTTAGCTATCTCCTTCTGAAATGTCACAGACCCCCTTGATCTTTGTTATAAGCCAGTTTGGCAGTAGTGCATGGGATTGTGTAGTTTGTATCAGTCAGGATATCTGGGTAATGCTGCAGTAATGAATATCCCCAAGTCTCAGTGGCTCAAAATCATCTATTATTATCCCTCATGGTTTTGTGGATTGATTGCCCCTGCCTGTGTGGCTCTTGCTTGGCTCTGGTCAGCGTGGGCTGGGACTGAGTCCTCTGACAGCTCAGCTTGGCTGGCACAGGTGGGACAGCTTGAGGTCACAGGTGTTGCTGTCCATGTGGCCTCCACGTGTGGCTTTGCTGCCCTCACAGGATGGTAGTCCCAGGAGCCACAAGAGGAAGATGCCATCTTGCAGGAACCAACAACTGATGTGGGGTCCATCCATCTGTGTCCTGTAGTCATTTGTCACAGAGCTGGCCTGGACTGAGGGAGGAGACACAGCCTCACCCCTCGGGAAGGAAGGAAGAAGTATATGGAGCCACTCTTGGCTTGCACAGCCGCCATTCCTGAGAGCTTGCCGAGCCTGGGTCCTTGTCTGTGGGCTTCCCCATGTCACTGTGCTGAGGCCTCAGAGATGCCCAGGAGGCAGGCACTGCTCTGATCCATGGCGCAGGTGAGGACAGGGGGTGGCGGGGGCAGTGAGAACCGTGTATCTGTGACTTGCCTGTGAGTGTCCTGAGTGGAGCCTTGGTGCGCATGGCTGGGAGGAGTCCCCTGTAAGAAGGGTGACGTTCTGCTCTGGCCCCTCCACAGGTCTCTGCTGCAGGCCCGGGGCCTCTGCGAGGGACGCCTGGGCCGCTCTGGTGGCATTTCCTGCAGCGGCTCTTGCTGGTCTTGGCTGAGCGTGTTAATAAAAACAACATGCGTGCCCCACGTTTCCATAGAGACTTCTCGAGATTCGTGTCCCCGAGACGTATCTTTGGATCCTGTGGAATAATTATCCTCCCCCATCCCCTGATGTTCAGTGGGTCTCTAGGGCGAGAGGCAGATGCTGCCGGTGTCAGTGTGTGAGGGGGAAGGGGTGCAGAGGCCTGGGGTGCAGAGGCGAGGGGGTGGCGGCCGGCCCAGGACTGGCCGGGGTCTGCCAAGAACACTGGGTTCCCTCTGCTCTGCTGCTGAATAGGCGGCCAGGCTTTCCCTGAAAGCAGAGTGAGGCCTTTTCATCAGGCCCCGTCGCCTGGACGGCCAAGGCAGCAGAGCAGACTGGCTATGGGCGGGAGCCAGCTGCCCCCCACAGCAGGGAATTCTGGGGAGGACGCGGAGCTGGATCCAGGAGTGCAGAATTCTTGTCTCAACCAAAAGGCTGAGTCAGCAGCGTATGACAGACATGGTTGGACCCTGGTCTCCTGGTCTGTAAGACAGGTGCACTAGGGCAATACCTTTCATTTGCAGGTGACAGAAGTTCAGTTCACACTTACATGTGAAAAAAGAGTACATAAAAGAGGTTCCAGGGGTGGATGTCTAGCTTCAGGCATGGCCTGATCCAGGCTCTTGCACATCTCCTGTGCTCAGTCTGTGTTCTGTCTCTGGACTTCTGCTACAAGAAGGGATTTGCTCTGGAGAGAGGAGCCATCATAAAATTTGGTTAGGGAAGACATTTAAAAAATGTTTTTGTTAGATGTGTTAAATTTAAAAAAAAAAACCACACATTTAAAATAATGAATACACTACCCACTTACCAGCATGGAGGGTGGGTAGTTATCGGGAGCTCCTGCCGTGGCCCTCAGCATGGCGTCTGCAGTTTGTAGTGTGCTGTGCTCGGGACTCGAGGTTGTTCCAACAGGACAGGAGAATTTTACACAGAGACGCCGGATTCCAGCCTTGGTGGTGACACTCCTGTGTTCCCATGGCCCACTCTGCACATGGTTTGGTAGCATTTGCAGGTGCCTGATGGGCAGTCGTGGACACTGAGTGAACAACGTGGGGCAGTGCTGGGATGTGGCGAGGGTCCAGGGCTGGCTCTGTCCCATGCTGTGTCCCCCGCAGTTCACACGCCTCCCCCAGCATCTGTTGGTTTCCAGCTGCCTCTTGTCCGCCTGACGAGATCAGCCCCTTGCTCTGGGTGGCAGCTGGCACTGGTGGTTTCACCGGTTAGGAATGCATTGGTCTCACACTAAGCAGTGTCCGGGACAGGCTGACTAGTGCCAGCAGGTGGCTTCTGTCCCAGGCTGCTCTGCTGTCCTCCACATGTGGCTTTTGTCCTTATGTTTATAAGATGGCTGTCATACTTCCAGGCATCATGTGGACATTCCAGGAGAAAGGAGGGATGGGGAGAGAAGGAGCAGAGACTCCTCTAGTATCTAGGCCTTTAATAAAGCTATTCTGGCAGCCCCAGCAGCCCCTGCCTCTCTTACTGGTGAGGACCCTGTCACGTGGACAGCCTCAGAAGATTGGAGTCTGGGAAGGCACGTATTCCTTCTGGGGCAGGATCGGGTCAGGTGACAGGAGGAAGGGGCAAGTGGCCTTGGGCAGCCATATGCTGGGACAGAGACTCATCACGCCAACAGAGCTCAGCCAACGTGTCCGTGGGACAGGCCCCCTAGAGGCTGTTGTGTCAATCATCTCTGATGGGGGTGCCATTTCCCTGTCCCCACATGGACTCTAATCTTTGGCCCGAGCCACCTTCCAGAGTTGAGGCCCCAGCATGTAAGAGGCCCCTGGTACTCACGGGGTTCAGGGGGTGCAGGGGAAGCTGAGGCTGGAGAGAAGGAAGGGGAGGCCCCCCGGGCAGAGGTGCTGCCCCAGCAAAGGCCGTGCTGTAGTAGACTCTGAGGCAGTGGAGCTGAGGCTGGTGCATCTGGGGGACAGTCCTTGGGGCAGGAGGAGGCTGGGAGGAAGGGCTGGGGCGGCAGAGCACAGGCGGGGCTGCACCTGGAGCAGCTGCCGGGCTCTGGGGGCCAACAGGCGGCTCTAGCCTGGGCCTGGATATGGGTTCCCGAGCCATCCCAGACGACATCACAGCAGGCTGACTCCTCCTGGGGAAGCTGAAGCAGCTCCTGTTTTCTGTATTGAAAGATTTGAAACAGTCAGTGGAAAATCCCCCTGGCCCTGGGCGGAGGTGGCGTCTCCCTCCCTGCTCCCCAGGTGGAGCCCAGCTGGCGAGACCCCGGGATCCTGCGCTGCCAGGACTCAGCCCACGGAGCGGGCACAGGGCCCCTGCCAGCTTCCTCGCCCAGGCGCAGCTGTCCTGGGCCTGGAGGCTGAGGGACCAGCCCCTGCTACAGAGGAGGGGTCGCCCGAGACCCGGGTGAGCACTGCTTCCTGCAGCCCTGGACACAGCGTTCCACTTTTCCCTGGGCAGTGGTGTGCAGGGAGGTGCCAGGACCTGTGGGTGATGGGGCAGGAGGGGCCGCGGCCCATCAGGGACCCCGAGGAGGAGAGAGTGTGCCTGAGCCTGTGCTCCGTGGAGACAGGTGCCCCACTTGGCAGAGCCCGAGGCGTGCGGGCGAGCAGCAGCCCACCCTCCTGCAGCACCCTTTCCTGGGTCCCCTGGCCTGGCCGGGCCTGGGATCTTCATTTCCTGGTGAAACCTCAGGAGCAGGTACAGCCAGAGCCTGGGACATGGCTTCATCAGGACAGGTGCCCTGTGTCAGGCTGGCCACGGGATGTGGTAGGGACAGCCCTCTAGTGCCATCTGTGGCTTCCCGAGTCCCCAGCATGGCCCTGTGGGTTACCCCCGAGCTCCTGGGGGTGCCATGCTGCCACTGCAGGCCACATGTGAGTGACAGGGACCAGCATACAGGAGGACGTGTGTGCATGTGGATGGAGGCTCCCTGTCCTGCTCCCCTCTCTGGTCCAGGCGGTGGTGCCTACTGTCTACTGCAGGGCCTGGCCTGCCAGGGTGCCAGAAGCAGCGGGTCTGGGCAGCTGCCTTGGGGTGCGGCCAGGTGTGGCTGAGTGGTGCTCCCAGGGCATGCCAGCTCTCACGGTGGCTACACACTCAGATCCTGTCAGGTTCCAGGAGGGCCAGGGGCTCGTGGGGGAAATGGAGCATGTGGAGGGCCAGCCCCAGGGGGACGACGGGAGACTGCAGCAGCCTGTGTGTGTCCTTGGCGCCAGCCAGGGCTGCCCATGTGGGAGCATGACCAGGGGTTCTAGAAATTTTGATCTTTCAGATTCTGGAGATCTGGATTACAGGGAGACCTCCTGGTTGTAAGTGTTGGCCACCAATTTAAATGCAAAGCAGCCCCAAACAAGGCCATGTGTCAGGAGTGAAACCCAGCTGTGGCCCAGATCTGCCCCCAAGATGGCAGTTCCACTGCGGGCAGGAGCAGCAGTGGAGGGGACTTCCTTCACTGTCCCTTGTTCCCTCGGGCTCCGTGCACTGAACATCACTGCCGAAGCTCCATGCCGGGCACGGGGCACCAGAGGTGAATCGGAAACACACAGTGCCCTCCAGCTTGGGATCGGGATGAGGACTGGTACCTGGAAACCTCTGAGGCAGAGGTAGCATGGGCGCCTGTGAGCGGGAGGAGGAGCTCCATTCCTCTCTGCAGCTCCTCCAGGGGCCCCTTCTCCCAGCCCCTGCCCAGTCCTTCCCTGTCACCCCTGGGGGAAGGTGGGTCCTTCCTTGGCTCCTGCTGGCTCCTCGGCGCCATGTGCCATGGTACCACTCAGTGCCCAGTGCAGAAGCCTTGGCGCGTCCTCACGTTGCACACAGAAGCGGAGGCCCAGGGACTAAAGTGACTGCCGGGGCCTGAGCCCGGGCTGCCTGACTCAGGCTGCCCTCAGACCCTTGTTCCAGCATGGGTGGGCCCCTGGCTGTGCCTGTAGGCCGGGGGCTCCTGACTGAGGCAGTGCGAGCTTCCCCGCCACGCCCCGTGCTGGGTGCGCTCCTCCTGGAGGCCCCCTGCACCTCGTGCCCCCAGGCCCACGCGCCCTCTGCTGTCCCTGCAGCAGGTGAGGAGGTGGCTGTGGCCCCACATGTCCTGGGCCTTCTGACTCCGGGTCGTGGCCTCCTTCACTCCGGAGCCCCGGATGCAGGGCGTCTCTGCCTGTTCAGAGCCCACCCTGCACCTGCGGGCTGAGGGTGGAGTGGGGGCGAGCTCTCCCAGGGGCTGGCTCCAAACCTGTGCATTCACACCGGGCCACCACCGTGGGGCAGGATGGGCTTCCTGGATGACCTAGCCTGCTGCTGGCAAGGGTTGAGGACTTTTGGGGACAAGAGAAGTTTTTACATCTGTGGGGACAGCACCACCCACCACTGCCTTCTGCTCAGAAGGAGACATGGGTAGAGGGTGGCAGGAGGAGCTGCCCTCTCTCTTCTTCCTTTCCAGGACTTAGCACATAAGTGAGAACCCCGTATGTGGGAGTATCTCTTTTCCTTGCGGGTGTGAGAAGGGGCCGCCAGAGTAGGGAGAGGACCCTGCACCTGATGGCTGGTGAGGGAGGGACAGGCCCTTCCTCCACAGAGATGCTGGCCTCAGAGTAGACCGATGGTCCCTGTCATCTGGGTCAAGCCCAGGCAGAGGCCAGGCTGGCTGGGCTTGCTGGGCGATGGCACCTCCCGACTTGAGTTCACCATGGACACTTTGTCCTTGGAGGACATCTGTGTGTTTGGGTGCAGAGCTGATTCTCGTCGTGCAGATTCCTCCCTGTCTGCACACCTGGGCTTCTTTGCCCGTCAGGCTGTGCTGTGAGCAGGAAGGAGAGGCCACCTCACAGAATCCACCCTGCAGGTCCAGGGAGGGCAGCCACCGTCCCAGTGGCTTCCTATTTCTTTCAGTGTCATTGCTTGAGTGGAGTTTTGAGGAAACTTTGGAGATCCCTCAAGAGGAGACAGTCTCTCAAGGCAGCCCAGGGCATCGTGATAGTCATAAATGTGTCGTGCTTAGCTGCTGGCCAGGCAGGTCATGTTGCCTCATTAGGAAATGTGCCGTTAGCCACAGCCTGCGTGGCCAGGGCATGAATTCCATTTATGGAATGCAAATCACGCCATGGGAATTTATTTCCTCGCCTTCCCTCCGTCGTCCCAGATTTATGAAACATACGGCTCTTCTCTTTAAACAATCCCTCAAAAGCTCTGACTTGCAAATTAGTTCCTTGAATGATCAGCTGTATATATCCTATGTTTAATAAATTCAGTTATTAGGAACAGGCAACTGATTGTTCAATTACAGTGGCTCAGGAATCAGGCTCCTGCACAAACTGCCCGAGACACCAGGTTGAGTAGCAAGAATAGGATAAAAACATCCTTGAACCAGCCTTCACTCTAGTTCCCCAGGGGGAGAGCAGGTGCAGGGCTGTACCCAGGGCAGGATCCCGCCAGTGTGGTCTGGTGGTCTTCTGACTATAGAGCAACCAGCAAGTCAACCAACTGAGAATCCTTTCCATTTGATTTGTGCGGATTGGAGGATTTGCATTATGTATGAAATGCAATTTGCATTTCATTCCAGGGGGAAAAAACTGAACAATATTGATAAATACATTTTATGTGTATACAAAATAGATTTGAGCAAGATAGAAGGGCCCTGGGAGTGGAGGTGTGTGGGAGGAAATTAACCTTATCAATTCAGGGTTATCATACTGAGTCCCGCTGTCCCCCAGATGCGGGACACTGATAAAAGCTGAAATGGACCAACAGATGTAGGTGACTTTTCTAAAAGTTTTTAGAGGTCTATTTTTTGAGAAAATCATAGGTGAATGATTAGAGCATTTAAAAACATGTATTTCCACACATATGAAGATATATACAAGAGATATATAAGCCCCAGGTTGTAATTTCCAATCCATTTTAACACATGGTGTCAAATTTGTTGAAATAGTCACCAGATGGAAAACTCTGGACTTCATGGGTGATGAAAATACCAGGGGCCCCTGCAGAAGCACGGGGTCTGATTGAACCCTCCCTCCCCACCCAGCCAGCCTGTGCCTGCCTTTCAAGAGATATTGCAAAACCTGCCACCTCCTCCGAGCTCTCATGGTTACCCTATCTTTCTTCTGAATCTAGGGTAACCAGAGAGCTTTTGGGTTGTTTCTGCAAAGGGTGATGGCAGATGGTGTTATGCTTTTCTTCCTCCTCCTACCCTTTCTTTCTTCCTTCCTTCCATTCATGTACTCATCCAACCATCTTCTGACCCATCCTGGCTAGAAGGCACACATATCCATCCACTTAGCCAATGTCTCTCCTTTTAGCCATCCATGCAACCAGCCAGCCACCCCTCTACCTACCCACCCATTCATCCATCTACCCTACCACATGTCCATGTGCTCATCCATCCGTGCATCCATCCATCCATCCACTCTTCCATCCATCAATCCATTCATCCATCCATCCTCCCATCCATCCTCTAACCCCTCTGCCCAACTATTCATCCACCTGTTCATCCTGTGGCAGCGAGCTCTGCAACACCCTTCAGAACTGACTTCCTGTGTGCACTCTGACGCTCATGTACCTTCCAGCCAGGATTTGGGGCTTCATATTTCCTTGCCAGGGATGGAGAGGGAGTCAGGCTACTGGTTTTGGGCCTCAGGATGCAACCCAGAAGTTCTTGGGAAAAGTACTGCAGAGCTCAGCAGCTCTTGTGGGATTTTTTCATGCAGTCTTGAGGAACCCCTGCCCTTCCCCGGGTTGTCACTGGTTTGGTTTCAGGGACTCGTCCTAGCCACTCACCACATCACCTGCTGCTGCCAGGGGGCTACAAAGGGAAGAGCAGAGTTTTGGAACCAGAGACCTGGGATTGAATCTGGACTCGTGGGGCCTCAGTTTCCTTACCTGTGAAGCAGGCACAGTAACACTTACCCACACCGAGAGGGGCAAGTGCATGTGTCGAAATTCTCACGGAGTTCCCATTCTGTTTAAAGTGCTCGGTAAGGGATTGCTGTGGATGTTAGTAGCAAGAGCTTTTGGTCCTTGTTGAACTCTGCACTGAGAACACGTGGTGTCATGGAAGGAAAATGGGGGCTCCATTTGACTGCCTGGGGGGCTATGGGAAGTCACCTTCCCCCTGAGAAAAGCCCGGAGCAGCAGGACCCTGGCTTTCCCCAACATCTCTGCTCCTCAGCTTCTGGTGGGGCTGTGACCCCAGCTCTGGCCACGCTGGCTCCAGCCTTCCCTGATGCCCTGGGTGCCAGGCCCCTGCAAGCCCTGGTGGGTTTGGGAGCCTGAGCTTCCGGTGCTGGTGTGGCCGGTGAGTGTGGACCCGGGGCCTAGAGCAGCAGCTCAGTGACACACAGCACTGGAGACAGGGCTGAGTTCCCACCAAGGCTCTTGCGGAGACTCCGCCTGACTCCTGTGGCTCCTGAGGGCTCCAGGACCCCTTGGCTTGTGGCCATGCCTCTCCAGTCTCTGCTTGGGAAGTCACATGTGCCCTTCTTCTGTTTTCTCTCGGTGTCCCACGAGGACCCTTGTCACTGGGTTTAGGGCCTATCCCAGTAGCCCAAGATGCTTCGGTCGGGTCTTTAACTTCCCCTCTGCAGAGACTGTTCCCAAGGAAGGCCACACTCGCAGGCTCTGGGATTAGGGTGTGGATATCTCCTTTCGGGGGCTGCTGTTCAGCCCCCCCGTGGGTGCCATTCCCTCCTGCCGGGGCGGGGGCCTGCTTCTGCTCCATCTTTGCCCTCCCCAGGGTTGGCTGGGGCCAGGCTGCATTTGCTGTGGGAAGCTGACTCCTCCAGGCCTCCTCCCCATCACCCCCTCCCTGCCGCACGTCCCCAGGGCCCCCGTCCCCCAGACACCCCGTTGCTGGGCCAGAGCACTGCTCGGAGAGCCCTGCTGCCGCCCAGGTGGGCCCTCCCTGCCTCTCATGTGGGTCCAGTTCACCCCAAACCAGGCACTCTCCTGGGCTGTGCTGGAGCTGGTGACCTGGGCAGGGGTAACTTGGGGGCACCGGGGGAAATCAGGGGAAGTCAAGGGAGGCTCTGGACTCCTCCGTGACATGCCCAAGAGACTTCCTGGCCTCGGATCCAGGAATGATTGGATGAAGCGGAGGCTGAAGCATCTCTCCTCTCTGCCCCCACTCCTTTCTTTCCAGAAACCTCACGGGCAGCTTCCTTCTGTGCTCTGAGCTCAAGGTGATCTTTCTAAAGATTTGGAAACAGCAATAACCTGCCAAGGTGGCCCTGAACCCCTCTCCCTACAGTGTGTCACGGTGCTTTGCTTGTTTGCTCATTCATCGATGTATTCATTCAACAAACACTGTCTGCCCTGTGTGGCAGGCTCTGCCCTGGTTTCCCAGGCTGTGGAGACGCACAGACCCAGCCTTGCGAGGCCAGTGCAAAGGCCTGGGCCCCTCTGGGATGCCCCCTCCTCTGCTGCCTTTGGTCTCGGCCGAGACACTGGCCACGCTCTGCCTCCACGGGCCCTGTTTTGCTGTGCTAACCCTAAGACACCAGAGCCAGGCTGCCAGCTCGAGTCCCAGACAGGCCCCTGGTTGCAAGGTCATGACCAGCTCTGAAGGTCAGTTCCCTTGTGGACAGTGGCTGGAGGATAGGTGTCCTGAAGCTTCTGTAGGAGGAGGCCTGGGGTGCCGCTTGGCGGCAGGGCGCCCGGGTGAGCGTGGGTGGTACCAGCACCACCCTGGGGCCTGATCACCCACGAAGCACTTGATAGTTTCTCAATAAATATTTATGGAATGCATGAGTGAATTAACTTCCTAATTCAGCTGGAAAATGACGACCACAGGGACAGATGGAGTGATCGTTAGACACGAGCGGGCCATTTCCTTTCCCCTAAGCCTTTAAAAACCTTTATTATTCTACTGGCATTACCGTGGCCGCTGGCTCCCACCCCCCTCTACGTATGAGCAGGGTATTAAATTCATGGATGCTTATTTTCAATTCTTTGCACAAAATATCTGCTTGGGCCCTTGGAGAAGCTCCCCTGGGACCAGACCTAACAGACTGTTAAAGCGCTGAGGGCTCAGGCTCCCCAGCCCCCCAGGGCAGACAGGGAGCCGCTTCTGGAGGTCTGGTGCTGCCCCAGCCCGGGCCCGTGACTGGCGGTTGCTGGATACACAGGAAAGATTAAATGGGGAAGGTACCCTTGGTCTTGGGGACTGGGGCTATCAGTCAGTGTGCTGAGCAATGAGAGGCAGGTGGGGAGCTTGGGGCTGCCTTGTGACCCCAGGCAGGTGGGTGTCCCATATGCTCAGGAATGTTTGCAGACCACCCTGCTTCAGGTGAGTCAGAGCCTGCAACGCTGGCCAGCCTTGGTGGGCAAGGTTGTGCAGGGGGATCTCATCCATCTACGCAGCCCAAACCATGGACAGTGTAGTGGGCTCGGCTCCCGGGGGCTCCTCAGAGCAGACCTCTTGCCATTGTGTCTGTTCTCCCGGTGGGACAGTCCATAGCTTAGAGGAGCTGAGATTGGGGACCCTCCATGGGGCTGGACTTGATGCCCATGGAAGGGGGCTGACAGCAGGGTGAGTAGCTGCAGGGTGGGTGCCCCGGCCAGCTCCCCAGTGGATGCTGGCACCATGTTTAAAGATGCCTCCTTCATCTTTCCTGTGCCCTTGGCAGAAAGTGATGGAGAGTTGACCGTGGCTGTTCCTCTGGAGAGTAATTGACCAGGCAGGAGACAGCTTCTGTTTGTCCAGGTGTTGAGCCCTGCCCGCTGCTGTCCTCCCTATCCATTCAGCCCTGGTGGTCACCTACCTGAAGGTCTATGTGTGGAAGGCCGGCCAGGATTGTTTTGTTGTCCGTCACAACAGAGCTCGCTGGGCCGCTCCAGGCACACGCTTGCTGCTGGTCCAGGAGCGGTGCTGTGCCTGAGGCCCCGTGCTGTCCTCAGGGGCTCTCCCATCAGTGCGGGGGTGATGGCTCGGGATGAAAGAAGCTTGGAGGGCGGAGGGAGCTCCTGGGAGGCACTGCCCCTGCCCGGGTTGCTGAGAAGCATCAGGAAGGCTTCAGGAGGAGGTGGGGCGGCAGCTGTGCGTTCAAGCATGGCAGAAGGCAGGAAGGCCAGCGGCTGGTGGTGAGGAAGAGCCTGCAGGGACCCCAGCTTCCAGTGCGACTTCGCGGCCAGTGTGAGGGAGCAGGGCCGGAGAGGGGAGGTTGGGGGATTTAGGTTGCAGCGGGAGAGCACGGCATTGCTGGGGGAGGGGAGACTTCTGAAGACAAGGTCAGGGCCTGGTGGCTGCCGAGGCTGAAGCTCAGGGAGGAGGCCGAGGAGTGATTCAGCATAGGCCTCATGGCACCACCTCTGCCAGGGCCACGCTGGGCTGGGTACGAGCCCCGAGGGCTGCTGGCCTGGTGGAGTTGATGCCCCAGTGAGGGGCGAGGACTAGTGACATCAGGGTCCAGGCACTGTCCCAGGACGATGGCATTGTCCTTCTCTGAGGCAGAAAAGACCCTGACTACATGTGCCAAGGGGCGGCCAGTTGTAAAGGAAGGTGGGCGAGGGGCTACTGTGTGTGGGGGGAAGAGTGGGCTTGTGCAGGGTCACGGGGGTCATGGCCTGGTGGCATTGGTGGAAGATTCAAGATCTCACCCAAGGCCACATCGTTGGCCAGCCCCTGTGCTTGTGAGCGGGCCTGGGCTCTGCTGGGCTTGACGAGGTGGTGCAGCTGACACTTGTGGTGGCGTCTTACCTAGAGTGGGCCGTGCATACAGCGCTGGTGTCCTTCTGAGAGGGGAAGGGATGGGAGGTGGGGACGCAGGGAGGAGGCCCAGGTGGGGGTAGGCAGAGGTGGCAGCTGGGTCTCCACAAGCCGAGGGCCACCCAGGACTGCTGGAAACCACCAGCAGCCTGGAGAGGACTGAGCAGTCTTGGCCCCAGAAGGAGCGGACCCAGGCCACTGGCCTTGTGATCTGGACTGGGCCCTGATTTCCAGGGAGAAGAGAACAGGTATCAGTGCTGAGAGCCGCCCAGCCTGGGACCCGCACGAGCCCTGGGCAGCTAACGTGGGTCAAGTGCCCCCCGGGGACACCAGCACTCGGGGTGGCAGAGCAGGCCAGGGAGGGAGCGTACTTATGTGGGTGTGTGCCCAGTGGCTCTTGGGGTTCCAGAAATAAGCCTTGGGGAGTAGCTCCCAGCTGCGGTGGCCCTGGCGGGTGGAGAGTGCCTCGCCCACAGCACCAGCTGGAGGAGGCTGCGGACCTGCAGGTGCCCTGGGTGGACGTGGCCTGTGTGAGTGGGCCCCGGTGTGGGGACACTCTGCCCCTGGAGGGGGGTCGGGCCACCCCCTCAGCTACGGCTCTGCCCCCACATCTCCTGAAGCTGGATATTTTTAAAGTCATGTCTGGAAACAAATTGTTGCTAAGAAAATTGGTGCTTAGAACACTTAACCTAAAATTAAAACGTGCTTTTTCACTAAAGAAGGCTCCTTCCTGGATCAGCAGCTCTGCTTAGCGCCACTGTCAAAGAGGTGGAGGCTGAAACAGCGCTTCCTCTCTTCTCTCTGCTAAGGGGTATGGAGTGTGGTAAGAGCAGACCTCAGGGCTGGGGCCTCGAGGGGAGGCTCTGTCCTCTGAGTTAGAACCATGTGCCCTGCTGGGGAATGAGGTCACGTAGAAGCCAGCTCCCCCACCCCCACACTGGCCACACCCAGCGCAGCGTCCCTGCCAGGCACAGAGGAACCCCGCACCCTCTCCAGCAGGAATCCCTTCATTCACGCACCGGCCCATTCGTACTAAGGCCTGGAACTGCCGTATGTGCCAGGCACACCTGGGGGTAAAGGTGAGGAGCTGGGTCACTTCCATGGGACAGCAGGCCCAAGCACAAAGGGTGAGGGGATTGGGAGGGCTACGGAGGCGGTAGGTGGTACCTGCACGGTCTCCTAGCTGGCCTCCTGTTCCCCCTCATCCTGTCACCCTCCTCTGCACCCGGCAGCAGCTGCAGAATCCCGTTAAACACCCTCTGTTCTGAACCCTTCCATGCCGTACCCATGCTCTCAGAGAAAGAGTCAGTGGTCTCAATGGCTCACAAGGCCCTAAGGATCCAGTCCCTCTTCCTCTTGGATCTCATCCCTTGCTTTTCTTCTTTCCCTTTCCGGCCTTGCTGGCGTCTGCTCCTCTCCTCCACTCTGCCAGGCACGACCAGCCTCAGCCCTGGGGTGCTTTTGCTCTGTCCTGGAACGCTCTTACCCACATAGCCACATTTCTCCTGTCCCCCTCCCCCAGGTCTGTTCTCTAATGTCACCTGCTCACAGAGGCCCTCCTGGCCCCTTCTCAGCTTCCTTCTGATGCTGTTTTACAGCAGAGCGCATAGTATCTAAAACACCTCATCAGACCTGTGCTTTGTGGGGCTCTAAGCCGCCAACTCCCTGAAGGCTGGACTCTGCCCAGTTGCATTGCTGTGGCATCCTCTGTGCTTGGGACAGGGCCTGGCACCTGGTGGGAGCCTAGATGTTGGACAGGTGGGGAGCCTGGGGTCTTGGGGGTGACTGAGCCTCCCACTGGGTGGAGAGGGCTGAGAAGAGGCGGTGCTAAGGACCCAACTCAGCCCGGGGAGCCTGTGTCCAGGGAGCAAGGGGCAGAGGGAGAGCTCCGGGCTCTGGAGGGCTCCTGACCTCGCCTGGAGCAACAGCTGGGTCTCTACAGCAGTCAGCACTAGAGAGGCCCATGTGCCCACATGCAGCTGTGGGAGACGTGGGCAGATGGAGGCAGGGAGAGGCGCCTCCGGGGCTCCATCGAGAGTGCCTGCAGCACTTTCGAGGCCTGCGGCCCTGTGCCTCATCTCCAATGCTCACCCGCTTTAAAGGACTGCCCTCCGGAGCACAGGCAGTACCAAAGCCCCTGCAAGGGCGCCTGGACCCCCGGTGGGAGGGCAGCAGCACGGCGGTCTCGCCTGCATGTCTACGCATTTCAGAGGCTGCATTTCATGCCGTGGGACCCTCTCGGATGCGCGGTTGTTTCCTCTCCACTAAGGAACGGCGCTGATTACAAACCATACTCTGACTTCAGAGATGTTAAACCACAAAAAACCATGGGTGCGGATCAGTGGGACCCGGATGATGGCATGCGCAGATGCCCTAACGGCCTGCCAGGTCTTTTCATAAATGCGCCTGGTCAGATTTACGTCCTGGAGAACCCTAGCAGGCCAGGACGTGCCGGGAATTACTTGGCACATGCACACCCAGGCTTCCTTGGAGGTGGAACCTTCCAGCGCATTCCAGAGACCTGGTCTCGCAGTGGGGAGTGGGGCATCCCCAGCGTGAGATGGCTCGGGGTTTCCAGGGGGTGGATGCTGAGAAGCGGTAATGCTGTGCAGCCTGTGCTAATCGCGCTCAGAGCCCGTGCTCCGGGGTGTAAGCCGAGCCCTCTTGGAGGTGGCCAGGAATGTTTCCTCAAATAGAAGCCTGTAGAAGTTTCCAGAGCATTTCCGCTCCAACCACCCCACCAGCCCAGGCCTTCCAGGACCCCCCTTTGCTCTGTAATTGTTCCTGTTCCTTCTGGAGGGCTGGCGCTTCCCACACAGTGAGCCCTGGACTGGCATGGCAGGGCTTGGGGACTTGCCACATGGCACCGCGCCCTGGAGAGGGAGAGGGAGGCTGCAGGGTCTCCTCTCCAGGGGAAGGCCTGGCATGCGTGGGGGCTGCCGTAACTGGCCTTTAGGGGTGGGGAGGGGACTTCTTGCTTTAAATGCATCTGGCCGAACAGCTTCGGGAGAGGTTTCCCAGCCTCCCCATGAATATTCAGGACGATTCAAAACAGATGGAAATGCAGCAGCAGCAGAGAGGCAGACCGACCCGCAGCGCTACCTGAGCGTGCCTGAGAGCGCGCGCGCGCGCGCGCACGCACACACACACACACACACACACACACACACACACACGAGCACCTCTCCCCTGCTGGGGACCCTTGTGGAAGCCCTTCTGGACACCGTGTCCATGGTCCTATCTCAGCCACCCTGTTCCCCAGCAGCAGCCCTGAGATGAGGTGGGGGTTTGGACGCAGGAGGAGTATTTAGGGGAGCAGAGCTTTGAGGTGGAAGGTGATGTGGTGGAAGTGTCCCATCACTTTGTTCCATGGGCAGTTGGAACTCAGGCCCTGTGGGACCCTGGGAGACAACGGGGATGACCACAGCCGCTGTCTCATCTAAGGACCAGGAAGCTGAGCCATTTACCAACCTGCTCCCTGCCTGTCATTGGTGGAGGGTGCTTCCAGGAACATTGGCCCTCTGGCTCTTGTGTCCTGTCCAGGGAGGGCTGAAGGTGAGGAGGGGGAGACGCCCAGGTGCGCCTGGCAAGCAGATCTCAGCATAGGGGGTGGTATGCACTGAGAGGCCGAGGCTTCCAGAACAGAGTGGGGCAGGGCGGGGGCCCTGGGGAGCGTGCAGTCCGTAGGAGAGCCCTCCCGTGGGCCAGGCCCTGGGGTGCGCATACCCAGACCTGTCTTCACGGCTCTGCAGGCCAAGGCCAGCTTTGGGGCTGGCGCAGGCTCCGTCCTGAGGGAAACAGCTCCAGGGAGGATGTCACAGGCTGAGCTTCAGAAATAGGTGTGAACTGAGACCCAGGAGAGGGCCCAGTCAAAGGCCACCAGCAGGTCCTGCCTGTCACACACCTACCTGAGGCCACTCAGATCCTCCTTTGCTCCAGAAAGAGGAGAAAGAAGGAAATTCAGCTGGGGCCGGGAAGGTGCCATGTAGGCAGGGGACCTCGATCCAGGGCTGGGAGGATGGCACAGGAGCTGCCGTTCACAGGAACTACAGGGAAGCCCCGAGGGCTGGTGGCCTCCTTGGAGGCAAGAGCACCCGGCCTCTGACTGGGAGAGAAGTGGGAGAAGCTGCAGAAGGACCTCAGGAAATGCATAGCCGGCATAGCCGGCATGCCCAGGGGGCAGAGAACCCGGGGAGAAGGGTGCAGGGTGCCCGAGCTGCCCAAGGAGCAGAATGCAGGGTGCAGAGAATCAGGATGCTACGTGCAGGGAACTTGAGCTTCCTCCTCCAGGGTGTCTAGGAAAGGTGGCGAGAGGAGGTGGTGGCAGCACTCCAGGCACCTCCCACAGGGAGCAGCTGCTGGGAGCACTGCCTTCCACACAGGTGAGCGAGGTCGGCCACCTGCACGGTCTGTGGAAACCACTGACGGGCAGGAGCCAGTGCTGAAGCCCCTGGCCGAGAGCTGCACAGTCTGTTCCCTGTGGTTGTGTGCATGTGCCTGTGGAAGGTGCCGGAAGGAAGGAGCATGGCCGCGTCCGGGGGCAGTTGGGATTCCAGAACTGTGCTTGCTTCTCTATTTCCATCACGAGTGGCTCTCACGTTAATCTCCCTTCTCATAGGGGGTCCGGAATCAGGGCTGTGTCCTCCTGGTCACCGTCTCTGGCTGCTGCGGCCCTGCATCCTCCGTGGACCTGCCCTGCAGGTCAGCCGAGGGGCCTGTAGGTGCACTAAGGCTGAAGAGTGTGAAGTGTTCCTTACGAGTGTCACGTTTTGCTGAGGCTGTGGTGGGTGTGATGGGAGTGGCTGGGGATGCCAGATGTGCGTGGCAAGCTGGCTGCCGCCTCCCATCGGTGGAACAGGGGCTTAGGTTTGGAGCTGGCCACAGGCCTCACAGGGCTCTGTGCACATGGGACGGTGGGTGTTGGCCCTCCGAGGATGCCCCCCACTGCCATCACATGCCAGGGTGCTGGGGTGGAGCCAGGGGCGTGTGCAAATCTGGGGGACAGGCTGGGGGCTCGAGACCCTCAGAAGCCAAGAACCAAGGTGGTGGTGGAGCTGGAGGGGAGGGTGAAGTCCTCCCACTGAGACGCTCCCTTTGGCATCTGGCTGAGTCAGGCTGTCCCCCAGTTCTTCAGTGTTTCCCGCGTGGGCCAGACAGCGAGCAGTTTATCCAAGGGCTGGGAAAGTGGTTCATTCTGGGTAAAAGCCGACTTCTTCTTTTGAAAGCTGTGTGACGTTGGGTAGGGCCCTGGCCTCTCTGAACCTCAGTGTGTCCCTCTGTGAATACCTCAGGAACCAGGAACGGGCCTCCTCCCAGGTTGTTCAGGAAGATCAGACACTTGTCCAGGAGCGAGCGGGCAACACTCGGGACCGTGTTGGGTGTCTGACACGCAACCAGCACCTGGCCTCTGCACAGCCCTTCCAGGCACACTCCTACTCAGAGACCGTCGCTCAGCCTCCCCACTCTGAGTTTCCAAGCGGCAGTGGACCTCCTGCCCTCTGGCCTGGGTCTTACTGACCGCGTTCCTTCCTGTGGGCCTCTTCTCTGCTGTACCTGGTCACTGCTGGCCCTGAAAGCAGACCAGCCTGCCAGAAATGAGGCTGGAGGCTCTTTCCCTGCAGGTTGCTGTGAACACTGAACATTGAACTCCAGGTGCGCTGGGCTCGGGTCCCTGTGGACGGTGGCAGGGCAGGGCGGGGCTCCTTGTTCTTTTCTTGTCCCCTCGGGCTCTGCCAAACCCAGCCCAGAGCTCCGGAGGACAGGCGTTAGGCCAGCCCCACGGGAGGTGCTGCCAAGAGCTGAGTCTTGGGCTCACCGACTCTCAGGGCTGTGGGGTGTGGACTCTAAGGTGGGGTGCAGGAGAGCCGCCTGCAGGGGTGCGGGGTTTAAACGAGATGGTGAGGTAGCAGCACCTGGCACGTGGTGTGCTCAGGGAGCACCTGGCACCTAGTGCTGATGCCTCTTGCGGCCAACACGTCTTTTCTGTGATTTTTGGATGAGAGTCTTTCCAAAATGCAAAACGGAGGGTGCCTGGGGTCACCTGGACTCTGGTGTTTTGGGCGCCATTGCTCCCAGCAAAGGGGCTACTTGGTGAGTGCCAGTTGTCCCCAGCTGCCAGGCGTTGGGTCACCATGGGGGCAGTTAGAGGTCTTCCCTTGGGAAGTCCGTGCGGGCGTGGGCTCTCTGGCCGCTGCTCTGCGCTTGCCTGGAGCTGTTCTCTCCCCCTGCTTCCGTGCTCCTGCTCTGCCGAGGTCTAGCACTGGGTCGCTGTATTGCTAGCCTCGTAAGCAACTGGGGATGCGTAGCCTCCGCGTGGGCGACCGAGGCAGGTCTCCATAGAGGAAGGTACGTACGCGTTGGTGTGGAATGTTGTGATGTTACCGTGACGGACTGTGCTTCTGGCCAGGGTCCGATGGCTGTGTCCTGCCTCACTCATCACACTTACGTTAAGCACAGACTCCGTGTCAAAAGCCTGCATTTCAAAGTTACATGGCAAGAAGGTGGCATCAAGTGCACCTGAGCAAGTGTCTGTCCCATGGTTGGGGACACAAGGTGCCAGATCAGGGAGCTTGGCTCTGGGCAGAGGCCCGGTCAGAGGGCACAGCCTGGGGACCAGAGGACAGCCAGGTCTCTCTGTGTGAGCCCAGCAGCCTCTGTTCCCAGTTCCCCTTCACCCCAGACTATCTCAGACCTCTCTGACCTCCTAGAGGACCTGGGACGGTGCTGCTGTCCCTTTAGGTCCCGCCTGGTGGGCACACATGGACCATCATGCAGAGCACTGCTTGGGTGTCTTGGGGCTGAGAGGAGGTTGTGCCACCTTGCTGCCTGTACAGAGGGTGCCTGGACCCTCGTCCTCCCCACCAGTCACAGGTCAGGGCAGCACACTCGCTGGCCTGGGCCTCCTCATCCATGTGTCACGGTGCCCCTCACCAGCCCGGCTGCCTTTGCCCTTATGCAGATGAGGCCCCTGCAGCTGCATCCCCTTTCCTGAGCCCCTTCCAGCCTCTTTTCCTGGTCTCTGGAGACACACGGGATCAAGGGGCCCGGGCCTCAGCCCACAGAGCTTGAGCTGCCCCGAGGAGCTTCCTAAAGGTGCTCTGCTTGGAGCATCCAGCCCCCGGGCCTCCACAGGAAATCCAAGCTCTGGAATGCTGGCTTAGAAGGAGGGCCAGCGCTGACCTCATCTATTTACTTCTCCCTCTGGAACTTCCTTTAACCACAAGCAGTGTGACAGTCACCATGCTGAGCAACGTGCCTGGCTACCTTCAACCCACAGGGAAACCCAGGCATAGAGGAGCAAAATGACCTTGCCTAAGGGTGCACTGGTGGGGCTGGGATTGAGGTGAAGCCGCGTGGCTCTCAATCTCATGACCAGGGGACTGTACTGTCTGTCCCAGAATGACATGTGGCTCTTTCCTCAGCCTTTAGACACTTGGCTGCATGCAGTGTCCACTGTGATTTTGGATGGCCTGGATGGGTGGTTCTGTCAGCTTCCCACCCGCCAGCCCTCCCTGCAGCAGGCAGCTCCCCTGGGCCTCAGCCTCCCCATCTGTGCACTGGGGCTTTGGGTCTGACCGTGGCTGCCGGCTGCCTAGGGCAGCTCTAGTACCTCTCTGGGATGGGGCAGCGGGAGCAGCACCCAGGAGGTGCAGGATGCCACTGCAGGCTGGGCACATCTCAGCAGACCTCAGGCCACCCGTTGCCATCGGCTGGGTCATCACACCCACCTGGCAGATGAAGAGACTGAGGCTCTGAGAGGTTCAGCAGCCCGGCGTAGGCCACACACAAGTAGCAGAACTGGCTCCCGCCGGGCGGCTGTGCCCAGGCACTCTGGGCTGCCCAGTGCCTGCTCCTTCACTCGCAGCACCATGCTGCATGCTGGGCCCAGCAAGAGCCGTGACCTGTCATTCTGTAGAGGCCCCAGGGGCGTCTCAGGGTCTCTGATGCAGGTGACTCTGGCCCCAGCTGCCTAGGGCAGAATCACAGCCCTGCAGCCTTTGAGCATCAGCCTCTGGGAGTCCAGGCCTCCTTGCCTCCTTTTTAGGGGGCAGTATTCATATTCCTGAGGGTAAGGGACAACAGCTGGGCCACAGCATGTGCTGCCGCTTCATCTCTGGCCCCCATGGAGGAGCAGGGACGCCCTGTGTGGAAGTCAGCTTTCCTCCTGTGCCCCTTGGGAAGGGGACATTGGGTGTCAGTGTTTTACCAACCATTTTACAGAAGCTTGACCTTGAGGTGGGGGTGGAAGGACTGGACCAAACTCAACCCTTGCAGACGTCCCTGGCCCTGCAGCCGCGGTCTGCCCTGCGGCACCCGCGGAGCGTGTGTGTCTTCCTGTTTGCTCTGGGTGGCGGGAACTCCTCTCTCTGTCTTACAGCAGGAAGCACCTCTGCCTCCTCCTCCTCGGCCTCCCACCCTCAGTAGAGGAGGCACACTGGCTCCAGGAGGGCCAGTGACAGAGCAGCGCTTGGGTTCTGTGGCCACGCGTGCGGCGGTGTGTGGAGCATGTTAGAGCCGGTGCTGGGGTCCAGCCCAACCAGGTCGCGTAGCCTCTCCGTGCCTCTGTCCCCCGTTTGCAAAATGCAGAGAGGATGAAGGCCGCCCATGTGTGCTTGTAGTGAGGAACGAAGGACACAAGTCCAGCCCTGGGCCGGCCTCTGGTGCCTGTGCGTGCTCAGAATGTGTCTTCACCCGGCAGGCAGCTGGCGTCCGACCAGAGCCACAGGAGTGAGTTAATGCAGGAATAAATCATGGAGCCTTCCCACCTCCCACAGGGCCTGGTGCGAGAACTTAATTAGCTGAGTGTAAAACACAGCGAGTCGCTGGAGGGAAGTGGCCTGTCCAGGGTTTGGAAGTGCATGCAGCCTTGTGAGAGGAGACGCACAACGAGGCCCTGGCACGCCACACGCTGCACGGAGCCATCTTTTCTTGTTGTTTTGCAGATGAAATCGGAGCGTGGGGTCACTCCTGGGACGCTGCACCCTGCCCTTGGGATCGGCTACCGTTGGGCGAGAAGTCGCCACCTTGTTATCTCTTGGGGATCCTGTATGCTGGTCTCTGCTGCTCAGCTGAGTGCTGCTGACAGCACTCACCCCAGGACCTTCATAGCCCCTCCTCTGGGGTTTGAGGGACTGCCCCCTCCAGCCACTCGCCCCCCGAGGTCCACCGGAGCTCCTGCCCTGCCTGCTGCCCCCACCACCTCTGCTCTCCACCTGCCCTCAGCCTCCAGCACAAGGGGCCTCCTGACGTCTCTCCAGCCTTGGGGCTGGGGTGGCTCTGGTCTCTTGGGGTTGCTCCAGAGCCCGACAAGGGCTGTCCATCCTCTGTGTTGCTGGTCACTGCTGGACGTGTGCCTTTCATGGCCAGTGGGCCTTGCAAACACCGAGAGGTTTGCTCAGGGGCCATTTGCTCAGGCAGCGAGCGAGCCACCCTCAGCCTGGCTGGTGGCCTGGAGCACCCAGGCACATCTATGGGGATGGCTGTACCCTGGTCGTCCCTCCTGTTGACTCTGTCTTCTGGGTGCATCCCGGATGCCTGGCTCAGTGGCGCTGTCCACTAGTGGCCTGGGTGTTGGGTCCCTTCTACTTCTTTCTATGTTAGAAGCGAATGCCGAGGGGCCTCGCCTTCCAGGACTGCTCTGGGTCTTGTGAGCACATTCCAGCACATGGTGGTGTCTCCATGCACCCACCCCTGACAGCCCTTGGCAGGTGCTGTGCCCAGTGGGCTCCTGAGAGTGATGGACCTGGCTCTGCCTCCACCTTGGCCCCAGCTCATGCCAGGTCAGGACCTGGTTTCACACTCAAGTCCTTCCCAGGTGACTCGGCCTGGCCTCCTCCATGGCTCTGTCCCCGGCCTGGTCTGATGGCCCAGGACCGAGGCCAGTGTTGCGGCTGTCTGCACAGGTGGCTCCTCTCTGGCGTGCGGGCCTTCGGTGCCCAGCGCATGCTCATGCACCCACGTGCGGGCATTCACAGGATGTTTGCAAGGCCTGGTTTCCCAGGGCTTGAGACTCGTTTTGGAAACAGGGTCCCCTGTACCCTTTGGCAGGTGGATCATACCATGGCATCTGGGAAACACATCAGGGTTCCGCGCATGAGCTTGGCAGTTGCCTTGTTAATCTGGATGCAGAAAGCCTAGGAATGCAGGTGCAAGCACCTCCCTCTCTGTCATGGGGTGTTCGTGCCACGGCTTGAAGAGCACGTGGCTGTGTGCTGTCAGGACCCTCGGAACTGCCTGGCTTGGACTCTGTTCTCAGCCAGAAGGAAAGGGCAGCAGGGCAGTGCCATTTAATTGCAGTGACCTTGGGCCCCTATGGTGGAGGTCCCCAGTATATGCTAGTGGGGAAGCCGAGGCTGAGGTGAGACTGTCCTTATCAGACTCACCCAGTGGCAGGTGGTGGCATGCATACCCAGGAGGTCTCATCCTCAGGCCTGGTCCCAATTCCTGGCTCACAGGGCCTTTGTCAGCGAGAGTCTCTCGCTGAGGTGCCCATTCCTGCCAGGACAGCCACCAAGCATGGAGGTCGAGGTAGGAATGTGTTCATTTCCTCCCTGCCTCCACCTCCTTCAACAGACCTCTGCGGGTGTCCACCACAGTACAGGCACCTTTCTGGGCACCATGATGAAGACGACCAGGGGCCTGCCTCTTTACAACAGTGGGGAGGCAGAAAATGAACAAATGCAGTGTGTTCAGCAGCTGTGGGTCTCTAGGAGGTCGAGGTCGAGGGCCTGTTTGTGGCAGAGGTGGTCGCAGGACCTAGGTGCTTCGGTGGTGACTGAGTTGCTTTCCCGGGCTGTGGTCCCCTGTTCTGGAGGCCCTGGCCTGCATTGTGTCTGGGCCTCTCTCGCCAGGGCTCCAGAGCCTTCCTGTCTCTTCCAGCTCCCGGGCTGGGCTGCGTCTCTCCAGTCTGCCTCTGTCCTCACACGGCTGCTCTGGTCTTCTCCCTGTCGGCCTAAGGACACTTGTCACTGGGTGTAGGACCTCCTGGCTCACCCAGAATGATCCCTCATCTCAGAAGCCTTCACTTCATTACATCTGCAGAGACCCTTCTTCCAAAGGAGGTCACGCTGCCCGTGTGGTTCTCAGGACAGGGTCCTGTCCTCTGTGGGGCCACTGTGCAGCCCACCACTATGGCACAGCCTCTCACCCTCCAAGAGCTCTGCAGAGTCTGGCCACAGTGGGTGGTTGATTTTCATTTTCCATTGAGAGCAGTTTTCCTCTCTGAGAGACAAGGCGGTGCCAGCGCAGGCACGGGGCCCCGCTTTCTGGTGCCACCCTCCTGTTCCGCAGCCCCTCCAACTCTGCTCCGAGTTCCATGACAGCTGGCAAGGGGGTGGGAGGGAGCCAGAGCTGCCGGGGCCTGGAGCTGCCTGTGGGGTGGGCGGGGTGGCACTCCCGGGGCATTCGCCCAGGGGCTCCATCCTTCCTTCCTTGGGGGGACCAGTGGCCAGCAGGACCTTTCTGAGCATGCCCAGCCGAGCTCAGGCTGGAGGCCCGAGGGCGCAGGGGCCCAGGGGCCTGGCTGTTAGGACAAAGCTGAGAATGAGCTGAAGAGGCTCCTGCCGAGGTGGGGGGCTAATGAGGAGCCAGGCATGGCTGCCTGCTGCGTGCACCAGGTCACCACCGGGGCCAGGCGCCCTTCCCATGCCCTGCTGAGCGCCAGCCACCTGTCCTCCACTGCCCTCCTGATGCCCTTCCTGGGAGATGTGACTGTCACAGTCTCACCACCCCACTGAGCTTCTGAACAGATCCCCAGGCCACCAGCCTGGTCCTGCCTGTGTTTATCTTTACTGTGTGAGGCAGACCCTTGGCGTCCTCCTACATGAGGACTCCGTGGGCAGGGGGTCGTGCCAAATGGGGGCCTTGCTCACCCCAGCCCATTATTGGAGCAACTGAAGCCACCTGTGAGAGGCCCTGGGGACAGGCCAGGGAGCTACCCGCTTGGGCTGCAGGGCAGCAGGGAGGCCTGAGCCTGAGATGTACCTCCTCCCGGGCGGGTTCCCTTTCCCTCTATGGTACTGCAGGGCCCTACTGGGACAGGGAGGGCAGGGGCTGTCCTGGGCTGGGCTGGTTAGGACCAGAAGAGGATGTGGTGATGACCAGCCCCACACTGTTGGTGGAGGATTTGGGTGTCCGGGAGGGACGTGCTTATGGGTGCCAGGGTACAGGACAGAGCTGGACCAGAATTGCGTCATTGCCCTGCAGCCTGGCTCTGTGCCCACAGTGCCTCGGGGCCTCCATTTCCCAGAGCTGAGTGACTCTGGGCTGAGCAGGTGATGGATCAGGCAGGTTGGGCGGAGACTTGGGTCCCAGGCCACAGAGACTGGGTGTTACTTTTGAGGCGGTGGGAGCTATGGAAGCTTGTGGGAGGAGAGCATCCCGAGGAGCTTCAGGGAGGAGAATGTGGTAGCTGAGAATGGCTCTGATAGACGAAATGTTGGCTGGTAGAGGCCAAGAGAGCTGGGCCGTTGGTGTGAATCCCTCTTACTCGAGATGGCCATGGTCCAGCCTGGGAGCCACCTCCTCCCACAGTCTTTCCTCTCTTTCTTTTGGTTTCTATCATTCCCTGTGCTGCCCAGGGTCACAGCTGCTGTGCTGATTTTGTGTATGCCCCGAAGGCTTGGTTTGGGGCCGTTTGGGGACATAAAACCTTCTGAGGGACTGACCAACTGGAAGAAGGGAAGGTTCCAGATGAAAAAGAACCAGGATCTTCTGGGTCAGGTCCCAGCAGATTGGACGCCTCGCAGGGCGGCTGTCCCCAGGTTGAGGCTTCCAGGCTGCTTGCCCAGCCCTCTGGGTGCTTCTTTCCGGGAGCCCCAGCAGGTTCTCTGGCTGGCTGACTTGCCCAGAAGGCTGGAAATCAGGAATGCAGGCCGCCTCTGGAAGATGCCGCCTAGGTGGGGGCTTGGGGAGTGTGGCGCATGCAGGGCCCCAGGCTGGGTGGGTGCAGGGGTCTTCCTGCTGTGTGGGGTGCTGGCAGCAGCGGAGTCCCCAGTTCACACCCACTGTCACTTAGCTGGAGGGGTGCCTGCAGGCTCTCTGGGTGGGGTGCTTCCAGCCGTCCTTTGGAGAGAGTCTGATTTTACAAGTTTAGAGTTCATCTGGTGGATTATTTGTCTTTTTTTTCCTTTCAAGGAAGATACTGCAATCCTGGTATTGACTTCTTTAATTTGACACTTGACTGAGAGGGAAAGATAGCCTCCTAGTCATTCGGGAGTATTGATCTGGTGACTCTGGTGGCCTGGCTTCTCCGTTTCCGTCCTGTCTGTGGGAAGTAGGGGCGTGGGGAGCAGTCCAAGTGGCTCCTGAGAAGGGGAGCCTCTTTCTTCTCGGTCTTCAAGCACGTTTTCTTGCTTGGGAGAGCAGCATTTCAGCTCTGAAGAAGAGCCTGTGGGACTCCATCCTGAGCCCTTCCCAGGGCCTTGCTCAGCCTCTCTGGATGCTGGGGAGGAGGCCAGAGGTCGGTGGCCTTGGTAATCCGGCCCGTGACGGCAGGGGGCTTTATGAAAACCAGTTCATGCCTTTGCCCTCATCTGATGATTTCAGACAGTGGTCCCCGGGGTTCTGATGCAGCGCTTAAAAATTCAAAAGCCCAGCACGCTAATGAGGGAGTTAATCCGTGGAATCCTCCATGAACCCTGCCCCACACTCTCGAGATGAGCCCCGAAGGGGCGGCAAAGCCAGCTGGACCGTGAGAACTTGAACCTCACATCACAGACGGAGAAGAGCATCCTCGAGGTCACCCTGGGGTCCGAGAGTCGGGTGCCTGGCCGGGACGTGGGGGCTCGTTTCTCCATTGTGAAGTCCTCTTGTTTGGAAGGCTGGGGGGACGGGGAGGGAGGGGCCTTCTGAGCGCTGCTGTACCAAGTGCGGTAGACGCCCCGCACCCACCCAGGCCAGCTGATTGGAATTCAGCTGCCACTGTCCTGGAGGCTGAAGTCCAAGATCAAGGAGCGGCCCAGCTGGGCTCTGGGGGGTCCTTCTCCTGGCTAGCAATACTTCCTTCTGACTGTTCACGTGGCGGGGAGAGAGCAGCCTTTCCGTGTTCCGCTCCTGATAGGCCACAGTTCTGCCGGGTTGGGCCCAACTTGTATGACCTCATGTCACCTAGTGACCTCTTTGTAGTTCCTGTCTCCAGAGAGTAACACAGGGGGATGACCTAGGACTTGGTGGGGTACAATTTAGTCCATAGCAGGGTCCTTGGTGGGACCCTTCTTGTCTGCTGTTGCCAGCTAGGCGCCGCCTCCTCCAGGAAGCCTCCCCCTCTTCCCTGGGCTTGCGTGCTGCTGTGCAGCCTCCTGAGGCGCCCTCCTGGCCAGCTCTTCCTTCTCCTCTGGGGTTGGTCAGAATGGTGGGCAGCAGGGGTTAACAGCAGAAAAACACCTGTCCAGTCCATCCATGTTTGGGTGGCACTGATGTCTCTCACTGGGGGACCTAGGTGCAGTTGGGGAAGATTGCTGGGGCTTGGGGGGCTGCTGGGGTCAAGGATTAAGTGATACAGTCAGGTATTCTCTTGGTGCCATGCGGTTCCTTCCCTCTGGGCCTTTGCAGATGTGGGCCTTTCTACCAGGAAAGCCCTCTTTCCCCTTTATTGCCCCCTCTCCTGGGGGCAGCTGGTGTCCCCTCCTTCAGGAAGCCTCCTGAGTGACGGCAACCCCCTGCATCATCTTCGAGGCCCCTGTGTCTGCAGCCCCTTGCAGGCCAGGCCTGGCCCTCAGCCCACAGCTGCCAGGGCCTGCCTCCCCCCTGCACCCAGCACCGAGTGCGTGCTCAGTAAATATTTGTTGATGGCATGAAGGCTCCCGGTGCCTGGATCCGTGCCGGACACCTAGTGGGCGTGTGATAAATGTTTGATGAATTGAATTCATTGAAGTCAGCAACGGGGATCAGCAGCAACGGTCCAAAAGACCGAGCTGCAGTTAATAAAGCCCTCCCAGGCCCGGGACATGAGTAAAATATCGCAATTTATGTAAAGCTTTTCATTATAAGTCTACAGGGAGCTTCCTCTGGTATTAGCATTTTCCAGACCCTCTTATCAGCAGCACTTCAAGGATAAAAGCCGCGAGCGGCAGAAGGCAGCATGCGGACCGAGGCAGCCTATTTGCACATTCCAAATAGAGGTAGCAGCTGGTCCTCCCGAGACCGCAGGGCCTCACCTCCCACACTCCTTCCAAGGACCCCTGAAACCTCCCTCCTCACCATGGTCACCTGGAGCCAGCCCGACTGCTGCCGAGGGAGGAGGACGAATCCCTTCCACGCGCCAGGACCCTGGGGAGGGTGTCTAGCAGGGTGGGCTGATTTGCTTCCTCCACTTCTGCAGGGAGACTGAGGTGGGCACCCCAGGCAGTGTGTGACCTGGGGTTGGTGGGACACCGATGGCTGACCCTAAGGGAGTTGAGCCACTCGATAGGGCCTGGCACTCTTGCTTTGTGGGAAGCACATGGAGCCATGGTGCCAGCATCCACTGGTGGCGGGATGGCAGGAGCACAGCTCCGCAGCCCCAGGGAACAAGCATGAAGACCTCCCCGCTAAGACCCTTGACGGTCTTCTGAGCATCTGACTCCCTTACCATCACAGTGACCTTGTGTGTCCACCGTAGGCATCCCGGGCAGGGCAGGTACCTGGCAAGGCACGGCAGTGGCCTTCCCTCTCAGGGCCTTGAGTTATCACATCCATTCACGTCCTGTTCTGGGGCCTGGGAACAGGGCCTGAGGGGGATCCTCTGGGGACCAAATGAGCTTTGGCTGCACTCTTGGGCCAGGTTTTCAGGTGTGGAAGTTGCCTTGCAGCTGGGGCCAAGGTCAGGCTGCCCCTGCACCCACCCCGAAGGCTCGCAGTTCCTGTGTGTCTGAATCCTGGCATTCTTACAGCTTGGACTTCTATGCTGTGAAATATCTGTGCTTGTTTCAATATCCTGACGATTGTCCCTCAGCTCCCCCAGGCTGGGGGGAAGGGGCAGTGAAGAACGGCTCGGGGGGGGGGGGCCATCAGCTCCTCCCCTTGCTGAGCCTCAGTTTCCCTGTTGTGTCTACAGTGGGCGGGGCAGAGCCATGGCTGTAGAGTGGCCTACTCACAGGGAGGCCTGTCTGGGCAGTCGTGATCACTGTTCTTTGGCACATGAGTCAGGATGGCGGGTGCTCTCTGCTGTAACAAACTCTCCCCCACGTCTGACAGAGTGGACATTTTCTCTGCTCTCAGGTGACTCTTCAGACAGCGACCTGTGATCTATGGGCTGGCTCCCCATCTTGTAATCTTACTGTCCAGCTGTTGGGATCCATGGGAGGAACCCCCATAGCTGGTCACCATGTTGGGGAGAGGGCTGCAGGCTCCCTTGGGCCTGAGGGACACAGGAGAGGGCTACAGGAGGTGAGGGATGTGCAGGGTGCTGCAGGCAGAGGACACTTGTGTGGAGGTCCCTGGGGGAGAGATCATGGCTGCTTGGAGGTGTCTTGCACCCAGTGAGGGGGCTGGGGTGCAGATGAGGCAGGAGACATGTGGGGTGGAGACACGGTGGGGTGGGACAGTGAGCTGAGGGATTCCAACCAAGAGGCAGGGGCAGCCTGGAGAGGGCTCACACAGGAAAGGGGCAAACCCGGTTGGCTTTTGCAAGATCCCCGTGTCTGTGGAACCTGGCAGAGCAGAGCCTGGGTGCCCAGCGGCCCTGCTGCAGGCCAAGGCTGAAGTTTGGTCCAGGGTGGAAGCTCTGGGCGGGGAGACCTCGTCTCTCTGTGGCCCAGTGTGGCTGGGACTCTACCCGCCTCCTGGGAGAGGAGCGGCCCCTCATAGGCTGCACCCCTTCCCTCCAGGGCTCCTGTTGCTGTGGTACCCACACGCCTGGGAGCTGAGAAACCAGGAAGATGAAACCGAGACATGCAGGCAGAGGCCATGTGCTGGGCTGTCCACTTAGCGTGCTCCTGGGGCCCAGGCTGGGGAGAACCCAGCCTGCAGTGTGTCCAAGAGGAGGGCCTGCATCCTCCTGGAGGGTTGTACCCCTTCATCTGTGTGCTGCGCTAACATTGAGGCAGCTCCTGGAAGGGAGAGGCCTGGCCAGCTATTGGGCACTAATGTGAAGAAGGGTCTGGGGTCTTGGCGATATCTGTCTGCACCAGTCACACCCAGTGGGATGACTGGAACCGGGAGGCTGGGCAGGGTCCTGGCTTGGAAGCCCGCTCTTCCCGGAGAAGGTGTCCCAGGCGTTAATGAAGATGCCCTTGGCACAGAGCACAGGCACCTGCCTGCCGTGAAGTTTGGCAGCATGTTGAATTTTTTTTTCCAAAAGGCACTTAATGATTAAAAAAGAAAATTTGCGCATGCTCATTAGAAAACGCAGAAAGCAAGGAGGGGAAGGCTGGCCAGGCGGACTGGCTCTGCTGTGTACTACCTGGTCAGTCTCTGGTGAATCTCCTTTCTGCTCTTTGCACTGAAGAGCCTGTGGCTTCAGCGGTGGCAGCCAAGCTTTGCCCAACCAGGCACCTTTGTCTCCTGGTTTATTTCCCTCTTGGCTTCAATGCCTTGTGTCCCACATCCTTCCACGGCCCTTAGAAACGAGGCTTTGGAGAGTGGCCCAAATTTTGCCAAGTGGATATTCCAGAACAAGGAGACGGGTCCCTTGCTGTTGGAGCTTTCCTGTCCCCACAGTGTGCACACACCATGCTGGGGTGGAGGACTGTGCCCCAACCGGGTCCTCCAAGTGGAGCCCCGTCAAAGCGGGTGAGCATGTTGGCATCTGCAGAAAGCCAACCCCTGGTTTCTGCAGGGCAGCGGTGGCATGGACAGCTGGCTCTGCTGGGGGACAGACATCCTCCTGGGCTGCTGGACATGGCCAGCATTTCGGATTGCAGAGCAGGCAGCTCTCCCGGTGGGGGTGCTCACGGGTGGATGGCTGAGATGAGGTGCTTCCTTTGGCGGCAGGGCGTACACCCATGTCAGCTGGTTCTCAGTGAGCCTCTCTCTCTGATTCACCTATTGCTTCCTGTCACAGCGTTGAGGTCCCCAACAGGTCACCTTTGGAGCATGGCCTGCTGGGATTTGTCCTTTGCTGCCAAAGGCATGTCAGCATCTGTGTGATTGCTGCTTATTTGCCCTTTAGCTTTGCTCCTGCTCCCTGGGGCCTCCGTGGCTGTCCCACAGCACCCTGGCTTCCTGTCAGGTGGTTGAGGACAGGGCCTTGGGAGCCCACAGGCCCTGAGCGTCAAAGGTGCACCTACTCTCTGAGTGACTTAAATGGAGCCATCAGTGAACCAGCCTGGGGTGTGGGGCCTTTGTCACAGAGGGAGCAGATCCTATGAAAGGGACCTGTGGGGACCCAAGTGGCCCGTTGAGTTGCAGAAGAGTGGCAGAGGGATGGGGGAAGAAGAGGCTGGAGGTGGGCTGGGACCAGAGTCACAGGGCCTGCCGTGCCAAGGTGAGGGCTGGGATCGGGTCCTGTAGGAGCGGAGACTCTGAACCCCACCGTGGATGTCCAGGGAGCTCTCAGTGAGTGCAGCCTGGCCTGCTCCAAGGTCACTCCAGCACTTGATTAAAATAACAAATAAGCTCAGCCGCTTCCTGGCTTCTTACTTCCCAAAGTCACGCTTGGCCTTGGGCTGCCTGCTTGTCTGGATTTTGGATTCAGGGGAGTGGTGTTGGGGTACGTGTCGAGCCAGCCTGGACAGTGTTGTCTGCAGTTCCCTGAACCTCCCTTTGCCCCCTTCACCCCCAGGATGGAGACCCCAGAACGCAGCACTTGACTCCCTGGTGGCCTGACCTCACTGTTCCATTTGAGGTGTGACTGGCACTTGTCATGAAGCAGGGCTGTGCTCCTGAGCGCCTCAGGCTGGAGTGTGCAGGCTGGAGGTGGCTGGCCAAGGCCTCCCTCACCAGGCTTCCCATGGTTGTCCATGCTCTGCCTCTGCCCTCAGCCCGGCCACGGGTGAGGTGCGGACACCCGCAGAGGCCAGGAGCCTGCTCTCATGCACCTCCTGTGACAGCTTCTGCCACCCATCCCCTGTCTACCTGCTGCCTGTCACCCCTTTGCTGGCTCTTCTGAGAGCCTCGGTGTTGAGAGGGGCAGGGTTGGCGTTTGCTATAAGTAAGCCCTTCAGGGTGTCCAGGGCAGTGTTCGGTCTGGGCCTGGCACCAGGTGGCCCTGGGTAGATGCTGGCTGCATGGAGCAGGAGGAGAGGGATGGCTGTGCAGGAAGGTTTCAGACCTGTGGTGTGCTGGCTCCTTCTCCAGGCCATGCCACGAGGAAGGGACTTCATCTCCCACTCGCCCACGGGGACACTGAGGCCTCAATTAGGTGAGAAGCACTGTAGGTTGGAGTCCACGGCCTGGGCGCTCCCGTTAGCCAAGCTCTCTGGGGACGGACATTGCAGCTGGACCCAGGGCTGCTTCTGCATGGAGCTCTGGCCTGGGAGACTCTTCTTCATAGCTGGACTCTCGGGAGTTGAGGTCCTCAGAGTGACCTCATGGTGAGCCGGAGGCGTGGGTCTCAGCACCCCCAACCTCTTTCTGCTCTGTGCCACCAGCACCTGCTAGGGCACATCCTCCTGCTCTGCTCGTCCCTCCTCCTCTCTCCTCCGCCTCGTCCCCTTCTCTCCCTCTCCCTCCACTCCTCCCTTTCCTCAGCTCCTCTGCCCCAGCCCCCTTCCTCTTCCTTCCCTCTGGAGGAGACGCCATCATGGCCGCCCACACAATGAGGCAATTGTGAGCCACAGCCCTGGTGCAGCCAGGAACATGGAGGAGGCCTGATTTTCATGAATAATCAGACTCCCAGCCAGGCCCGCTGCGGGCGGCAACCTGAGCTCAGTCGGCCGGCCGGGTGGTTTGCTTTGAAGCTTTGTCTGAGAATGAAGAGCCCCCTGGCTGGGTGCCATGTTGCTGTGGCAGAGAGCAGAGACAGGGATGGGCCTTGCAGCCGTGGGCTGCTATGCCAGATGTGCAGCGGGCAGAGCCACCCTGTCCCGGGTGGTCCTGAGGAGCTGAGCCTGCGTGGGGACCCAGCTGGATGCCGTCAGGGAATGCCTCCATTCTCTTTGGCCCTGAATGTGGCCTCTGGGGAGCATCCCTGTTACATGCTGACCACTCGAGGACGTAGACAGAGGACAAGAGGATGCCACCGTCCCAGTAGTGATGGGGGTGTGGGTGTGCCTAGGCTTGGGGCTGGAGTCCCCAGCCTCGAAGGGATTCATTCCTGGGACATAGCCTCCGGTTCCTTACCCATCAAGGTGCACCCTAACACTCCCTTCCTGGGGAGCGGGGCAGACTGGCAGGGATGATGGCTGCATGGTGCCAGCACATAGTAGGTGTTGTCACCACACTTGAAGTGACAATGGCAAACTGGTGCCTGATGGAGAAGCCAGGCCCCAAGCTCCCTGTGGGCTGCATATCCAGGCACTGGGCTCCCCCGTGGGCCGTGTGTCCAGGCCCCCGGCTCTCTGGGCATCTGTGTTGACCCTGGGAGACATGTTCTCCTTAGCACCTGGGACTGGAACCCATGCCAGCCCGCAGCCTGCTCTTCCTCTTGGCTGCAGTGACACCTGCTGGCAGCCCTGGGCTGACCCTTTTCCTGGGGCTCCTGGGTGCCCCAGTGGGGGATCTCTGCTTCCCACGTACCCCACCTCCTGGTCACCTGTGAAAACACCGCTGGGCTCTCATGCTGGTATCGGATAGGATCGGTGTCTTCCCTCTTGGGTGGACACTTTCTATCCCCAGTTGTGCTAAGGATGAGCTTTGTATTTAGCAGGCGCACTTGTGTGGTTAGCGGGTTCCATGAGCCAAGCCTGGGCTCACTGGCAGTGAGCCCTGCCTCCCTCCAAGGCCCTGAGCTGGGAGGCCCAGGAGCATGGCTGTGGGACTCTGTGAGACCCCCTTTCTTCCCTCTGCCCCACCCCACCAAGGACACTGGGCTCAGTGGTGGCCAAGGCCCCTGGAGGGGTGGTAACCAGGTCTCTCCAGGCCTTAATTTCCCTGCTGTTGAGTGGGGATCTCAGTGGCCCAGGCAGTCAGAACTGTGGGAGGGTTTTCCCAC
Organism: Geosciurus inauris; assembly: GCA_004024805.1. NCBI lineage: Eukaryota > Metazoa > Chordata > Mammalia > Rodentia > Sciuridae > Geosciurus > Geosciurus inauris. The sequence goes on along the minus strand of PVHX01004313.1, from coordinate 8,936 downwards.
ACCAGATGTGCACCAGGTGCCCTGCAGGGCAGTCGTGGAGACCAGAAGACTTCTAGAAAGGCACAGCTCTCCAGGCTCTGCAGAGTGGTCTTCCTCTACATCCTCTACCAGCCCACAGCTGCTGGCTTTTGGGGACATGCAGGGGCACCTCCACCCCCAGGCCCCACCTGGGAAAGTCCACCTGTCTGGCCTGGCTTCTGAGGAGCTAGAACCAGTCTTGTGACCATGCTTTCCCAGGTATTGGTGTCTTGTGGCCTCTGGATCTGCAAGAGCAGCTGGCCCTTGGGACATCTGCACTCCTTGTCCTCCATCTTCAGGGTTCAGCTGACTTCAGGCCACACTGGGGACCTGGGGGCCATCCCCACCTCTCTGGATGCCTGTGGCCCCTCTCTGCTGTATGAGATGGGGAGGGCTGGGGTTCTGGAGTGTGCCCCCTTCCCTTCCTGGAGGCCAGGGCCCTGTCTTACCCCCCCCCCCCATCACCCCTAGCACCATCATGGGGTCCTACGGAGGCTCAGTGGCTGTGGGAGGAATCAATGAGTCCCTGCCCACCCCCGAAGTCAGTGTGGGTGGAGAAGCCACCGTCATCAGGGCTGCAACCCTGTCCCCACCATGAAAGCCACTTTTGTGTTTATTCTGCTAGCCTCAGCCCCTCCCTCACCCAACAGGCCCAACCCTGTCCTTCCTCTGGTCATGACCCTTTCCAAGGGCCAGAAGGTCTGGGGCCAAATGACTGAGCCCTCCTGGGGCTGGCACCTCCCACCCAGGGCTCCTTCCTTACCCCTAGGGTCCTAGAATTCAGTGCCCTGAGGCCCAAGTCTGCATCCAGGGCTATCCTTCTGAGGGGCCGTGCAGGTGAGGGCCAGGGGACGGGGCTGCTGTGCCGGCCAGTCTGGGGGTGTGAGGCCTGAAGTCCAGGCGGGCTGTGGTGTGAAGAGGGAGGGCCAGCACAGTCCCGGGAGGCAGGGTGGCTTCCCAGCCTGACCAGGGGTCAGTGAGGACAGCTAGGCTAGTGGGAAAGGAGGCCTCTAGGGTTGGGGGTTGGCCTGGCCTTTTCTGGGGTCCTAATGTGGCTGCTGGAATGAATTTCAGAGTTCAGGCTGCCCTGAAATTGTGGGCCACAGTGCAGACCTTTCTGGAGGGTTCCCAGAGCTTCCCCCAGCATCTGTTGGATTAGTGGCCCAGCTCAGGGACAGCCACTGGCCACGATGTGTGGTCAGCTTCAGAGCTGGGTGCTTTGTGGACATCTATCCTCACAACCATGGGCAGGTGGGGAGGATGAGGGTCTCTTGCCCCCATGCTGAGGGAGGGGCTGGCTGGTCTAATTTCCAGCCTCAGTGTTGGCTCTGCCATGGTGTCGTGGGGAAAGGGAGGCCTGGAAACCCTCCACGTGAACTGGGCTCATGTCTTCATCAGCCTCAGCCTGAGCCAGGGCCATAAGCATTGGTGAGCCCAAGGCCCCTGGCCCTGGCACTGCCTGGGTGGGTGGTCAGGCACTGTCCTTCCCATGTTCCTGGGACCCTGGTGCTGTGTCCAGTGCCTGCGGCAGAGTGTCCAGGGGAGTCAGGCTGAGGGCGTGGCCTTTGTGGCCACCTCCATCCCACAAGTGTTTGTCCTCTTCTGGGACATGCTTGGTGGGAAGATGTCAGAAGTGGCCCTGTCTCGGGGTTGTGACTGCTGCGGGATTAGCACAGCACTAGCAGGAGGCTTCATGGAAGGGCCACCCTGACCCCTGCCACCCCTGCCTGTCTCCTAGCCCCCCAGCTGGGCACAGAAAGCCCCAGCGTAGCATGAGACATGCGGGGGCCTGGGGACAGGAAGTGCACAGGCAGGCAGGCGGATTAGCACAGCAACCTGTGAGAAGGGACACCCTGGCCAGGCTGGCAGGGGCCCCCAAACCCCACGGGGCCTCCACGGGGGCCTCTGAAGCACCGGCCTCTGACTCCAGCAGGGAATGGCGGTGGCAGTGCCAGCACAGGCTGCGCTCGGAGCCTGTTCTGTTGACTCAGTCTCAGGCTTTGTGGCAGGTGCTGTTGTTATGCCCTTTGTGCAGAAGAGAAGGCGGGGCACAGAGAAGGGAGGAAGGTGCCAGTCCTTGATTGCTCCAGCCTCCGTGCCCTTCTGCCACCCTCTTGCTGCCACTGTGGCCTGCAGGGACTGTCCCCTGCCCCAGCCAGCCTTTCCTGCCTTCGGGCTTTGCCCAGGGTCACTGTGCAGCAGCCCTGGCCAGTGAGCTCTGTTGGAGTCGGCCTGGGTGCCAACCCTGTGGCTTTGGCCAGTCCCAGGACCCAGCTGCGCTCCTGCCTGCCCCCTGCCCCTGTGCGTAGTGCCTCTGCCGAGGCCCTCGTCACTTCTACCACCATGTGCCCACGCTCCCTGGCTTCCTCGCCTCCTGTCGGCTTCCCCCTGCCGGTGCGGTCAGGCCTCGGCTCAGCCTGATGGACTCCGTCCTCTCTCTGTGGGTCACACCTTGTCTGGCCAGGCCTGGAAGATGCAGCGGAGATCCAAGCAGAAGAGCCTCACCCTCAGGGATCTGAGTTCCAGAGCTGGAACCCAGAGCAACTGCCAAACATGCTCAACCTTAGCCTGTGCCAGGTGCGAGGGCTGCGGAGGTGAGGGCCACTCAGCAGCTGTGGCACAGGATGACGGATGAGAGGGAGGGGGATCAGTACACCAGAGCTCCCAGAGCCGTTCCTCATGTTGCATCCCAGCTGTGGCAAGGGACCCTGGCCTGGGAGCATCCATGTAGAGGACACAGAACCCTCCTTCCCTCAGCTGGCCTTGCTGGCACGGGAGAGACTGCCAGCACGCCACAGCTCGGACTGAGCCTGCACATCTCCACCCTGAATCCACCAAGGGAGGCACAAACTGGCTGCTCCCCACTTTTCCTGGTGACCAGGCTGGACTTCCAAGAGCCTGCCTCTACACATGCCTCTGGGTGGCACTCTCGTGGTCTGAGGGATGTGGTTCATACCTGATTCCTCTCTCCTGACAGATGTTGGGACAAGTCCATTGCCCGGAATTGCGGCAGCGATGGCGGCACCCTGCCCTCAGCCTAGTCTCTCCCGTCCTCTCCTGCACACCCTGATTCCCCTCTCCTGCTTCTTCTCTCCTTCTTTGTTCCCTGCAGGGCATGGCAGGTGGTGGTCTGCGTTGGGGGATGCCCTGGTCAGGAAACACAACACACCCCAACATTCGGGGCTTGCTCTCCAATGCATGTGGTCCAGAGGGCTGGCCAGCTGGTGGCTTCCATAAATATAGAAGGCTCTGGTTCCATCCTCCCTGGCCAGGTGGCGGGCAGGGGAGGAGGTATGTGGTGTAGTGCGGAGGTGACCCTGGGCTGGGCCTGGACGTGGGATTATATTGTGGGATCTCAATTCCTTCCCTGACCGTGACCCCAGGAGCATCCCCAGCACCCTGCATTCTTCAGTCTGGTGGACACTTATGGGGTGCACAGGTGGACACATGCCACTTGGCTATTTCGTTCTCAGGATGATGCAATTTGGGTAGAGCAGGCTCTGAACAGGGTGGTGAGACTTGAAACAGTCCAAGAGGCCCCCAAAGACCTGCGTCACTCGGCCCCCAGAGGGGCGGGCTCCAGGGGCTGAGGTATCCCTGAATTTGCTTCAGTTCCAAAAGCTCATCCCAGGAAGGTGATGGGATGTGCTTTGTGCTGCCTGGGCGCCAGGGGCCAGTAGGTGATGCCCCTCTGGATAGAGCTGTGCTCAGTGCCACATGCAGGGGTGCGCAGAGGCCGGACACAGGCCCTGTCACTGGAGTGGTGCAGGCAAAGGTGGCAGTAGGTGGCTCCTGTGGACTCAGTGGGATAGCAGGCAGGAGGTGTTGGAGAGGGACCCCTAGACCAGCGGTGCCAGGCTGAGTGACCTTCCCATGCGGACCACTAGAATCAGTTTTCTGGTGAAGAAGAGGTCACTGTCCCACCATGAAGGCCAGGGCTCTCTGTGATGCTGGGTCCCACTCCCTGCTTTCTTGGAGGCCCTGCTGTGTTGTGGGAGACTGAGGCTCGGGAGGGCCACACACTGTCCACACCCGGATGGGAAGCCTGCTGGATGACTCTGAGGGATGTCAGCCACAGCCCCCATGCTCTCTTCCCTCTGCCCTCCCTCAAAGGCTTTCTGAGCCAGACAAAGGCTGTGCTGTGCCTGGGAAGGACTGCTTGCGGGTCCTGGGAGGGGTTTCCGGAAGATTCCATGCATGAACCTCCTCTCTTTCACTTCCAAGCAGTCTGGAAGTTGCTTTCATAACTAATTCATCCAGAAGAGAAGAAAAACAGCCTTTGGGTGTGTACAGCTTCCGGTCCCTTCTCATACTACCACCCCCCCCCCCCCCCCCCGTGGACCCACCATTTCCTAGATGAGGAGACCAAGGCTCCAAGGGGCGAAATGCCCATGCTGGCCAGAGAGGGTGGGAGAGGACAGAGCCAGGCTCAGCTGGAGGGGGCTTGGCTGCCATCCCCCCACCTCCAGGCTTGCATTGATTGCTTCCCCTTGGGCAGAGCTTCCCATCATTTCTGGCATTTTCCATCAGAGGAAACGGCTGAGGGTGGGTGCTGACAACTGTTTTGTAAACAGCGAGGGAGGAGAGCGGAGCTCCAGCGGGCTGCAGGGAGGGCTGCAGAGCCAAGGGGGACCTGGCGTGTGCTTGTCTACGTGGGTGGGAGTGTGCGTCTGCGCAGGTGTGGGTGTGGGTGTGCCTGTGCAGCCTGGGCGGGGTCTTGCCACCTGTCTTTCCAAAGGCTGTCTGGGCTCCCTTTGTCCTCCATGCACTGGGCCCAGGGTGCTGCTGCTGTCGGGGTGTTGGGGTCTTCCCCTCGCTTCCACACGCCTTGGCTGCTTCCTGGCCCCTGCCTGGGCTGCGGCCTGCTCAGAGCCGACCCCGGTGCTCCCCGTGAGGTAGAGGGTGGTGGCTGGCTGACCTCATGGTGGGGACTCCAGCCTCCCTTGGCAGCACACGTGGGAAGTACCTTCTCAGGTCTCCAGGTGCTGTGTGGCTTTGGGTTGAGCTCTGCCTGCTGCCTGAGGCTGTGGAGCCAGAGGCCTCTGGGGCCTGTGGGGTGGCACACGGTCATCTCTCACTCCAGGCTGACCCTGTGTGCAGCAGCCTTCTTGGGTTTCTAGAACAGTGCTAGTCCTGCCTTGCTGCTGAGCGTGGCATTTGCAGCTTACTAAATATAGGGGTGACCATTGGGTTTGCATGGCGGATAGGCCAGTGCTCTTAGTGCAAGGAGCGGGGACCTTGGTTCCTACAGGAGCCATCATCCACCCAGGGCAGCCTGCCCTGCTCCCCACCCACCCAGCAAGTGTCCTCTTCATGCCCTCTGTCCCCTGTTCCCATCTGTCCCCCTGGTCCTCTCTCTGATCTTCCTCCTGCCTCTGTGGGAGAAAGCCAGGGTCCCTGCCAGCACCTGAGAAGCCCCGGGGTACACTGTCCAGATGGGGTGAGGACCTTTCCTCCTGAAGTTCCCCACTCCTCCACCCTGCACAGCCTCTGCTTCCCCACACGCTGCACCCTGGTATCTGGGTTTGGGGCCCTGGGGCTCTGGAGAATTTGGTCATCTCCTGTGCCAGCACTAGGTGGGGGGGCAGTGTCCCTGCTCTCTGGCAGCTCTGGGACATCCCTGTACTGTGGCAGTTTCCTCTCCCATGTGCTAGAGTGGAACAGCCCCAGAGAGGTTAAGGGGTTCACCCAGGGCGCCTGGCGAATTGGGATGTTGCCGGTGAGGGGACGGCACTTGGGGCACCTGACTTTGGTCTTGTTTCTTTTCTCTTTTTAAAATATTTTTAAAGTTGTCAATGGATCTTTATTTATTTGTATGTGGTGCTGAGAATTGAACCCAGTGCCGCACACATGCCAGGCAAGCGCTCCACCACTGAGCCCCAGCCCCGCCCGTGGTGTTGTTTCTTAGCAACAGAGGACTTGGAGATTCGAGCACTTTTCAGGCACCTGCCAATCTCACCAGAGCTGTGGCCGTCCCTGCAGCCAAAAATATCTTCAGCAAAGATGAGCACAGAGAGGCTACCCCTCGTGTGTCCTGTCAGGAGCCAGCGTGGCCATGGGTGGAGGGCCCTGGCTTCACTTCTGCATCAGGGCCACGAGCTTGGAGCCCACCGCAGCCCTGGGGTCAGCTTGCAGCTCCGCCCCTTCGGCTATTACCACCCTCTTTGGTTCTTCTGAGATGGAGTTCCAAGGGAGGGGAGTGTGGAGCTGGTCTCCACACGATGTCCTCCTCCTGTTGAGGCTCTGGGCTGGCCACCATGGGAAGCAGAGGTGGTTGGGCTATGCCCTTGTCAGCTCCCAGCTGGGGACACAGACCCATGGAGCTCAGTGAGAGATCACCAGGGCGTCCTATCAGCTGGAGAGTGAGGCAGGCGCCAGCCCGAAGTCCCATGTGCTGGCTGCGCCCTCTGGCAGTCCTCTGCAAGGCGGGCATCTCACCCTGTGGGCAGAGCTGGGGTGGGGTTCAGGGAGGCAATCAGCTTGATGAAGATCATGGGGTTAGGAAAAGGGGGACTCAACCCCAAACCTGTGATGTTCAACTGTGGGAAGCTTAGAAAAGGGGACAGGATGGGTAGATCTGGGGAACTGAGAGCTGGGGGCAAAGACTGTCCAAGATCACCCAGCCCTGGGTGCCTGAGGTGACACCCGCCCACATGCGTGCTCCTCAGTGCAGCCTGCCTGGCCAAGTTACCTGGGCTTTGTAGATGGAATTTATAGAACATTTGCATAAGAAAAAGCACAACTTCAATGTATTTTGTAAGTCAGATTTTGCAAAAGACTTTACTCTTAAGTGGCTTGAGAACCCCTGCAGTCATTGGCCTGGGGTCTCCCTCTGAGTAAAGCGGGCTCCCATTGCAGAATTGCCAAGCCCCTTCCCCAGGCCTGCTCAGCCTGCCACTGCTTACCCAGGTCAGGGCCACTGCAGAGGAAGCTGGGCTGAGGTGGGAGAGTCTTCCAGGGCTCAGCCTTGGGTTTGGGTTGGTCCTCCCTGTCTGTGAAGCTGCAAAGACAATCTTTTAAAACCAGGAAATCTGTGCAAATCTGCTGAGAGGAAGGTGTGACTGGTGTGTGCTGGGGGTCCACTAGGACCACATGTCGGCGTGTCCACAGGGGCTAGCTGGACCTCAGGGTTCCCAGCATGGCCACCATCCCCGGCCTTCACTGTCACGTCCCAGTATGTCCTGTCTATTGGAGCTCAGGCTTATGGGCCAGGTCACCAGGAGGATTCCCACCACGCAGGGTGCTGCCCCTGCTCTTCCCTGCTGTCTGGGTGGGTGGGCATGGCTGGCTCAGAGGCTTCAGGGCCGGCCAGGCCACAGCTGTGAGGTGTACCTCCCCAGTGGAGGGGATTTGAACAGCCTCCTCCTCCACCAGGTGCCTCCCTTGCAGATGTCCTGGGATAGTCCAGATGCACAGGGCCCCCAGGAGATATGGATGCCTTTGACAGTGGCCAGCTCTCCACACAAGCCCACCCACCTCCAGGAAGGGGGTCTGCGAGACTCTGAGTGCTGGGTGGGAGCAGTGGGGACATCTGTGTGAGGAGGTCATCCAACAGGGCTGAGGGGCCTACTGGCCATGAGGCTCCTGTTTTCCACTGGGGCCATCCAGATGGCAGCAGGGTGGTTTCTGCCTGTCTGTCCCAGGAAGCCACACTGGGAGGCAGCACAGGGTTTGGAGTCAGTCCCCCCAGTTCCTATCCACGTGGAACACATGGACATGGCCTTCTTCGGGGAGAGCGTTGCTGCCCATGTCATTGAGTCAGGGCTGGTTGTTTGGGAGCAGAGCTATTTTGCTGCCTTTGGCGTTACTGTAATGAAACCCTAGATGAAGCGTGTTTCATAGAGAATGCGGGTTTATTTGGTTCATCATTCTGGAGGTTTGAAAGGCAGCATCTCCTGATAGCTTTTTCTGAGTCTCAAAGGGGCTCAGGGTGTCACATGGCAAGAGCACATTTCCCCTCTGGACTCTCCCTCTTTTGAAACCACCAGGATTCCGTCATGGGGGCTGCACGCTGGTGCCCTTCCCTGATCCTAATCACCTCCCAAAGGTCCCACTCCTGAACACTGCAGGTGAAGTTTCCATCGTCTTCCTGCCTCGGGCATAGATGCCATTTCCATACCCAGGGGTGCCCAAGCCATGTTGAAACCAAAGCAGGCTCGAATCCAGGGACTGGGTTCTTATAAGAGGGGAGGGCTGTAGACACAGATGTAGGAGGAGGCCCTGTGGACACGGAGACAGAGCCTGGAGCAATGCCACCACCAGCCAAGGATGCATGGGCCCCAGGAGGTGGAGGAGGCAGGGGTCCCCCAGAGCCTGTGGAGGGGTGCGGCCCTGCTGAACCTTGACCTAAGGCCTCCAGAGTGGTGAAAGAATTAATTTCTGTTGCTTTAAACCCCACCTGGGATGCTTTGCAATGGCAGCTCAGGAGCGAAAAGTTCTGCTGAAAGTCCCTTCTACACGGTGTGTTCCTGGGCCAGGATATCTGAGCCTTGGTTTCCTAAAATGAGGCTCATGGTGTGGATCCCAAGCAGATGCTTGCAGAATGTCCTTGGGCTTGGCTCACACCGGCTGCCCTCCCTCACCCTTCCTGTTGGACAGACCCATGGACCAGGCATCCTGCTGCTGTGGGCCAGGCACTTGGCTCTGTCCCCAGGAACACCAGGGGGCAAAAGTCACAGCCCCCACTCTGCACAAGCACGGGCTCTTGCTGTAGTCCAGCTGGCAGCCCTGCCCTTATTTGGGCTGCTCTGGCTTTGCTTTCCAGTGTGAAAAGGGATGATGGATCCACCTATCCATCCACCCATCCATCCATCCATCCATCCACCATCCATTCACCCATCCATCCACCCACCCATCCACCATCCACCCACCCATCCATCCACCATCCATCCACCCATCCATCCACCCAACCATCCACC